>CM070082.1:1281773-1352809 GCA_036250285.1 Pyrocoelia pectoralis
TCATCAGCTTCAAACGGCTTTTTGCACAAACTGATATATCTGTTCATTAGCCGTTCATTAGCCGTTCATTAGCCGTTCATAGCAGTTCATTAGCCGTTCATTAGCCGTTCATTACCCCTCATACCTGTTTGTGTCGTCAGTTGTACAATGGATAGCAAGGAAATGAAATTGAAACGACGTATAGTGCAAGCTCGTAAAGCTATACAGCAAAAGTACAACCGTCTGAAGGCGGATAGGTTCACCAAAGAACTCGATTTTGTACAAACGTATAAACCTCTAATCGAGCCGCTGTCTAACATACAAAAAAATTTCGAGCAGAAACACGAAATTAAATCTGAGAAAATGGAGAGGAAGGAGGAGGAGGAGGAGGAGGAGGATGAAGGAAATGTATTCCGACGACCATCGCCCAAAAGGCTTGTCATTCCCAGAAGTAGTACTCCAGCCGCGCGACCTTTTATCCAACGCTTAAAACGAAGACACTCCATTAGCGGTATTAGTCATTATCTAGACTTCCATTTTTTCACAGAAATCCTCCTCCTTCTCTAATACAAGCAACTCCTTCTTTTTTGGAAACGACGGTAATCGGTGAAATTGAACAGGAAGAAGAAGAGCGCCCTTCAACGTCGTCGTCACGCATCGACTCTTCATCTGTCTTACTCGATCGTTCAGGTGCGGAAAAGTTCTTAGAACAATACGCAGCCCTGCCTCGTATATACGTTGAACGGATGATACGAGACACCGAAAATGCGATTGACACTACTTACGGCATTCATTATACATTGACACTGATAAATGGATGATGGGTAATACGCCCGTAGGCATAGAAGGGGAAGATATGATAATTAATGGGGTGCGTTACAGGGTACGGACGGTCTCTATGAACTCATCATCATGAACGAACCCGACCGTCGCCTAACTACTCAACAAGACGAAGAGAATTATAGGAAAATTTTAAATGCCACCAATGTGGCGCGACGTTCCTATGAAGCGGGCGAACAGCTAAGGGGTAGTAAAAGTAAAAAATATACCCAGATAATTAACGTCTATTGGCGGGCTCCAGTCCTCAGCCAACAACTGGAAGCGGCTATTCAAAGAACTCGGTCGATCGACGGAATATAAGTATTGGAATAACGTTCACGAACTCATTCGCGAATTAGAGGTCTTATGGGCGGAGAAAATCGCCGGGAATACCGGACTACGTAACGATATAATATCAATCGTCGAGGAACTGTACGAGGAGGGGTACATAGAGAAACCGGCCCACAAGTTTTTAAGCAAACTATAAATACTCGTTCCGTTCCGGCGAGGAGTTATACCTAAAATGGCCATGGATAAATTTGGACGTTCACATACGCGCGTGCAATTGAATAAAGTCATTAGGACGCAATTACCCTCAATTCTCCATTGACGATAACAACTTAAATATTGAAAATAAGAGGTTGAGTAATGTCGCCGATCCCGTTGACCTCAAGATGCTCTAAATTTACAGTACTACCTCGCGGCAAGGTTAAATCTAAACGGAAATCGTTTGACCCAATTGGCCGATCCGGAAGACGACGGCGACGCCATAAATAAAGGCTTCCTAATGTTTTGTCTGCAGATGGCACAAGCACCCTTAGACAATCTTCGCAAACAAGTACAGGCGCTAACAGAAGACTTAAAGGTCGCCAAAGAGACACTACAAGAGAATGTCAAAGCAGCAGGTGGTGAACGAATTGCATAAGCCCGCACGCAAGAATTTCCCACGCAGACGTACCATTATTAAAGGATACGATGACCTCTGGCAGGCAGATTTAGCCGAATTTACATCATACGCCAAAGAGAATAGAGGCTACAAGTACATACTGGTGGTTATCGACTGTTTCTCCAAATATCTATGGACGAAAGGGTTGAAGACAAAGACGGGTGAAGAGGTGACAAAAGCAATGGAAGCTATTTTTCGAGAACGTAGACCTAAAAATTTACAAACCGATGCAGGGAAAGAGTTCTACAATAAACAGTTCGAAAAGTTGATGAAGCAGCAGCACATCAATCACTATTCGACGTATAGTACAAAAAAGGCCGCCTTAGCCGAACGAGTGATAAGGTCCGTTAAAAATTCCCTATACAAAAACTTTAGTTTTCGCGGTAAATATCTGTGGCTCGACATACTCGAGAGCATAACGGCGGACTACAATAATCGTAAACATCGAACGATCGGAATGAGACCGCGGGACGTGAATCCCGACACGAAACTCGGCGCTTATACGCACATAATGCTGTTCAACGCCAACAAGCGTCGCTTTGATGTCGGCGATGTAGTGCGAATTAGCAAATTTAAGAGCATATTTGCCAAGGGATATACGCCCAACTGGTCCAGCGAATTGTTTAAAATCGTGAAAGTACGGATAACAAATCCCGTTACGTACCTATTGGAGGACATGAAGGGGAAGCCAATTACTTGGAGGCTTCTACGAACAGGAATTGCAAAAGGCCAAGTATGCCGACGTGTATTTGGTAGAAAAAGTGCTTCGACGCAAGAAAGACCAGGTATACGTAAAGTGGTGGGGATTAAATGAGAAATCGTGGATAGATAAAGAAAATGTCGTTTTGTAGTCATATGCGATATCGCTGTTATAGTTATTATTATTAGTATTAGTTGTTTGTTTCTGTAGAAGTAAATGTATTAAAACGGTTGTAAATAAAAAAACTGAAATGCTATATATTGTTTTTATTCATATAAATATCGATAAAAACCCAAACATAAATGGTACATCGTTTTATTCATATCACCATACAAAGTGTTTTTTAACTTTATTGTCTCCCTGTTTGCTCGTCATTTTGACAGTAGGGCAAACGTTTGTTTGTAGTCGGTTAGAGCCGTTGAAGGCCAATAACCGCCGTCTGGACCGGTCGTCCATCCGAGGGGTGCAGTCGGATCTTCGCTTCCCTTGCGTATATTCTCTACTACCCATTCGTGCACTTGTTTATGTCGGGCGTCTTCGTGCGGTCGAAAATTGTACTTCACCTCTCTCTCACTACATATATTATAAAGAATTTGCAGTGCCTTAAAATTAGCATATTCGACGGCCGTACATATGGCCTCATCCATGACGTACAAAAATTCTTATATTTACTACAAATAGTATGCACATTAATGTCAATATTAGGCTTAACTAAATCGATTATATACATTTTAAAAGGCAACGGTAAACTTAAGCTATCGAGCTGATCACTAGTAATGCAATCACTATTATAGATTTTACATAACTGCACAAATGCTTAATTAAATTGTCCGTTTCCAATTTTTTGTTGAACAACAAGTTCATATTACTCTCGCATACATTTATTAATTTGACGCACCAGTTGAAACAGTCGTCCGGTATGACAATGTTCTGCAATATGCGGTTTATCAAAAAGTAATTTTCAATAGACGAAATGTCCAATAGAACACTCCTTAAATGTTTCGTATACACGACGCGAGTAGCGTTAAAAAGTTCTCGCTCCAAATGTTTAGCATCGGAACGATTGCTGCTGCAACTGGCGCTCATGATCTCTCTGAAAAAATGCAAAGCGTACAATAACGTTTATAAGGCTGTGGAATAAGGTGAAAGTGCTTGGGGGAAATGTATCCCCAAGGACGAGTATCGATGTGATTTAAACTTATCATTCGCTTGTCATCGTGAGGACTGAGAACGACTTTATGCTGCTTGATGGTAAACACAGAATGATCTTTAGACTTAATGAGATGCTGATGGCTCTTTACAATCGTTTCGTTAAACAAAGAATTTTTATAATCCTCGACGGTTATCTTTTAATACTGGCAGCAGTGGAACCCTTCGATTTTTTAACAATTTTGTCATGGTCGTCGTCGTCGTCGCTACGTACTCGATAAGCGTACATTTTAGCACGAAGCCCAACGAACTCCAACATAATCGCGCCGTTATTCTCGTCCTTCATCAAGCCCGGCACCTTTTTATTGACGAGGGGTATTCCAAAAACGTTATCGCGCGCATAATCGGCGGTATCAAAGCGATGAATGTCCTCCTTAACGGATTGATATATATCGGGAACCGTGAAATTATAAATGAGGCTGTCCGTGTCCGTGTATAATAGCTTTGCGTCGGTGCCGAATTTCGGTAGCACGTAATCGTAATGGAAATCGTAAAGAAAAGTTTTGGATACGTCTAAAACCGCAAATCCCGCATAAATAGGCTTATTGAGGAACACCTCTAATCGATTCATTTCAATAATGACCATATCCTTATCGAAAATAGTGCAACTATGAAAATTTGGCTTGGAAATCAAATCTCTAGCGCCGTGACGGCCCTCCCAGCGAGTTACCAAACGCACATCTCTATATTTTCTTACATTTTCCATCAGCTTTCCGAACACGCTGTTAATCATTAACTTGTAGAAGTTTTTGTCAAACACGTTTCTAGACTGTTGACGCATAAGCGTATTCAAATCGATATAAAGGGTGGCGGAGACCAAATGACCACATTTGAAATGGACACCATACCTTTAATTTTCGAGTTATCGGGATGAAAAAATCACACTTTGTAGCTAATAAACGGAAGTTTATTGTAATACAGAAGAAAATTAATTATGATAAATAATGTCCGATAAATGCCGTCCTTCCACGGTGGCCGGTGGCGCATTCCTGCAAACGGTCCTTAAAGTTCCTCATCACATCTTCGAACATTTCAACCGGAATTGCTGCGATTTCACGTCGTATAGCTTCTTTTAATTGTGGAATAGTGCGTATAGAAGCTATACGACGTGAAATCGCAGCAATTCCGGTTGAAATGTTCGAAGATGTGATGAGGAACTTTAAGGACCGTTTGCAGGAATGCGCCACCGGCCACCGTGGAAGGACGGCATTTATCGGACATTATTTATCATAATTAATTTTCTTCTGTATTACAATAAACTTCCGTTTATTAGCTACAAAGTGTGATTTTTTCATCCCGATAACTCGAAAATTAAAGGTATGGTGTCCATTTCAAATGTGGTCATTTGGTCTCCGCCACCCTTTATTTCTTTAACCACGACGATTGTTTAAAACGTAGCACACGATGGATTTTAGCGAGTCGTAAGCCATGCTTGAGGTACAACTTTAAATTCCTGTAGTGGACTATGTAGTTGCGTTTCGGGTACAACGTAAGCAGTAATTTCTTTAACTTTGAACCCGAGGGAACCATGTGTTCAGGACCTAAGGGTAGGTCACTATGCAATCTATGTAATTCCTCGGGATAATCTAAATCGCACTCTACGATGTAACCAATATCCGCGTCGTCGGGATGGTTTAATATATCCAAGTTTTCAAAATCTTCTACAAAGGAAAAATCGCCGTAAGGCAAAGGCTCGCACATTGTGACCCCGTACAAGGAATTTATATCAAAGTACATGAGGTAGCTCGGTGCGACGTTAGGATCGTATCTCTCCCCCATATATTTATTGTTCGCTTTCGCGTATCGAGTAGAGCATTGAGTTACGCCGCCGCGAATGCCCGCCTCGATAAACATGATTTGATCGATGTCCGTCATAAGTTCTAATCTAATTTGAGTCATTTTGAGCATGGCGTCAAAAGCTAGACCGGGAGCGGTAAAATAGTGGAGGGGGTCAAGCTCGTAGGTACGGATACACGTGGATCGAAAGTTTTCAAAAATATCCGCCAAAAGAAGGACGTCCGTTTTCAAATACAAGTCCGCATATTGACCCAAGTTATCGATCGAAAACGTATTCCACACCGTCAACGCATGAGCGTACTCGTCATCGCTAACGCCTTCGTACGTAACTGGCTAAAAAAAGCGTCTTTATGCGGTAACTCGGTCTCACTTAATCTCTCCCACGAATCCACATACTCGTAGGGGAAAACACCCTTTTTCGTTAACAAATTAAATTCGACGTCATTATTACTATGCGATCTCGTAATGGTTTCATCTCGTTGCCCAAGTACGAAGACAACTTATCTAAACCGCTACTCATAAATCTAAACGAATCGATAAATCTAAAATTAATTTTCGTATCATTTACATACTTGGTAAAGGAGATGTACTTATCCTTGTTTAAAGGCAAGAGTTAATGTCGCCAGGTATACCGGTAGCCAGTTCGCGAATGAGAAAATGAGAGTCGTACCCGCTAAGGTTGTGAAATACGACCGGTATTGCGTGGGAGTCTTGAAAATTGAGGTTACACCCTCTGTGTGCTGGACCTCTGTACTCCCCCTTTCCGAGATGTGAGTGATCCCGAACCTTAATTTCGTTCTCTAAAAAGGGTTTCTCGCAAATGTGACAATGAGTGGCACTATCGAAGCTTTGAATCTGCGCCGGGCTTAACGTTTCCATCGGAACTATGTCGTCAAAAATGCTATTACACCGAAAGGCGATATCCCGCAATTGATTAACAAACCACGTGATGCAGTCGGCTCCTCGATATGCTAAAAATTTTGATTGCGAGTCATCGTACGAGCATTTTAAATACAGGGCTATAGAAAAGGGTAAATGTCGTTGTTGATACAATGTAGCGTTTGCATTGTCAAAAGTATCATCGCATTTAGCTAAAATGCTTTCTAGATCGGCGTAAATTGCAAACGGGACTTTCTCCTTGTACAAATGGTGACTAAACTCTAAATATTTTCCGGCGTCATCGGGCAGGCGCACCGAACATTTATTTATTTTGTGACAATGGGTTGCGTGTTTCCGTAGTAGAGCATCGGAAGAGAAATGGTTTAAGCATACGTTACAAAAAAATTTTTTATGACCCCGCTTTGAGAGCTGCGATGATAATAATGCCGACAGATCTTTAATCCACGCGAAATGATAAAATTTTTCGCTCGAGTTATTAGCGGACGGCAAAGTGGACGATAGCACTAACAAGTTGATAGTTCGCGCATTAACATTTTCGCTTAACGCGAAAGGAAGCACCCTTCTTTTTACCACGCAGTACAGGTTAATAGCCAAATCGTTAAGCCGCTCAAATTTCTTAATGTCGCTAAGTTTCATGGGGAATTTTATCGAATCACGATTCAATACCTCATCAAAATGAGGATAGTTATTAACTCTATCGGCATGTTTTTTAACGGGGAACAAAGCTGAAACAACGGCCCAAAGAAAACAATATCGATCGCGATTTCTAACATTAACGACGGCCCTCTTTAGGGCTATGAAATGCGGAACTTTAATGTAAGTGGAAAAGAAGCCTCCCCTAATGGGAACGTACCGATTTATATTTACTTTTAAATACAACACCTCACTGAGCGCCCAACCCGATCCCTCTTCCTGAAACTCCTCCAATTTGGTTTGCAGTTTGTCGAGCACGTTATCCGCATACCATTGTTTAAGGTCGGTGCCGGCTGTAATTACGTAGTTTCTCGTAGAAAATGTCTTTACATCGGTATCGTGATTGTGGGGATCGATGAAGTTACAAGCTAACACCACGTTTACCTTGACCATGGAACGCTTTAATACGCTATTGACTTTACGCGAGAAACAGTCGTACGCTTTTTGTAAAAAAATTAAAGGATCTATGTATACAAAGTTCACGATAATTCCCGTGAGGAGTCTACCATCAAAGCAGGACTTTAACGAACGCCAAACCAAAGAACGCGTATTAGTAGGGGGAGGAGGAGCACTACCTATTCCACAGCCTCGTTTCTTAGCAATACTTAATTTACGTTGTTGAAGGATAGCAAGATAATGCTTTAATAATGCTAAATTAGCCTCCAGTCTTCGAGGGTTCTCCTCGTTACTACCCACGTGAATGTTATTGGTAATAGCTTTTTCTAACAAAGATATATTAGTCCTAAGTATGCCAATGTGCCTTACAATTTCAGATTTACGCTTCACTAATTTAAGCGCACTGCGAGTCAATCGTACAATATCGCCGCTCGTATTCGATACCGATGACGATTGCATACTTACTAGCACTTTATAGAACGTATACCACTATTGTAAGTATCCAAAGAAGTTTCTTTGTAGCACACACGCGCACAATAGACGTACGAAGATAAGGTATTATTAGTACTACGACCGAGTAAAAGTGAGTATCTGCGTGTTTTACAATTACTCGCATATCCTTATATAGATTCGGACTCAGAGGTCAACTGTGGTGCACGTGTTCTTTTCGCATACGTGCTATCAGTTTCCTAGAAAGTACGATGACCGCCCCCCTGGGGTGCAGATGTTCGTCTCGCGTGTCAGCATTATTTGCTTCCCACGACGGATACCTGATAGTGTTATCAGTTTACTAGAAAGTACGATGACCGCCCCTGGGCTGCAAGTGTTCGTCTCGCGTGTCAGCAATATTTGATTCCCACGACGGATACCTGATAGTGTTATCAGTTTACTAGAAAGTACGATGACCGCCCCTGGGGTGCAGGTGTCCGTGTGTCAGCATTATTTGATTCCCACGACGGGGAATGCAAGTGTTCTTTTCGCATACGTAGCAGTATTATATTTTTCCCATGGGAAATACGACGCCCCTTACCTCTAGCGTACTGCTAACCTTTTCGTATAATAAATGACGCTATATAAAAGAGGTGTTTATTTTTAAAAATGAAACGTAGGTGTTTAGTAGAAGATGAGGAACGAAAGAAGGTAACGTACCATAATAGACGTACGTTTGCAGTAGTAGAAGCCCAGCACGAGGCAATGTGGCTCTGTCTCACCCCGAGGGTTTGGCGGGGGTATGGGGCGAGTGGGCTTAAGGCAGCTTTTAATTATCGCGCTCCTCAATTTTTAAATTTCCAGAGGATTTTAGAAATCAAAAATTGTTTCACAAGCGCAGTTGATATTTTTTAAGAAGTTCCTAATCTTTTATTTTACAGCTACTCGAATTTGAAAGTACTTACGTAATTATCGTTATAAATAGGCCTCCTGTTTTTCATAAAAAAAAACTCTAAAACCAATAATATTTCCGAATTCTAAACTGTAACTTTTCATGTGCAACCGCGCAGTTAATCGCACAATGCCTTCATTTAATATAATAAGCGGAAAGACGCTAAATTTAGATCGTTTTACTTGGAAGATAAACGACCGGATTACATACTTAGGTATTTCTTTAAATTGAATATTTTAACCCACTAAAAACGTATACGAGTTAAAATATTAATTTCTCACAAAAATTAATAATACTAAATGCGACTGCAACCGCGCAGTTAATCGCACAATGCCTTCATTTAATATAATAAGCGGAAAGAGCTAAATTTAGATCGCTTTACTTGGAAGATAAACGAACGGGATTACAAGGTATTTCTTTAAATTGAATATTTTAACCCACTAAAAACGTATAAGTACGAGTTAAAATATTAATTTCTCACAAAAATGGGACATTTCGCAACTTCATTCTAACTTCCTGAAATTCATGCTGTAGTACATTAAACTCCGTTTTTACTTATATCCAAGCTACATTTTTATAGTAACCAAGTGCTTTAAATTCACTTTTCAACGTGTGGTGAAATGTATAAAAGCGTACGTTAATTTCGCCTCAACGATCGTTGTTTTACGTAGCGATTAACAATTAGTAAAGTATTTTCAGCTCATTTGGAGTCTACTATTTAACATTGTATTATAAGTGATTTTTAGAACGCAGTTTTTCGGGAGAAAACTTAAATTGCTCGTGAAAATGCAACTTTAATATGGCCACCAATATAGCTGCTGATGAAGCTTTGACATAATAAAAAACATGTGCAAATTCAAGCTTTCCTTTAATATTTTTTACATTTTATACATGATGTCCCTTCTTAAAGACTATATTGTAATACTAAAATTCAGTTACATATTTTACGTTCTTATTTCCAATTTACGAGAGGTCTTTTTCAAACAAACGCGAGGCACATTTCCTTCGCTTGTTCTTATACGGGGGGTCGTCAATAGTGCGTGCACACTCCCCGAACTCAAAACTTTCAACGAATACATATTCGTTTCAGCTTTCGCTGCACCTCAAGCACTTGAACATCCACCTTCAATTTTCTAATGTTTTTTATCAGCTCCTCAATCCTTCTCCGCCGTCGCTCATTCCCCTGCACCGTCTTCGTCATTACAATTTTGCTTTGAGTTGCCTCCTCTACGTTGCGATGCTTTATATAATACCACTTTAGCCTTGAACTGAAGACCTCTATTTATTTCTGAAAGTCGCCACCAGAGGGGGGAGCCAAGTATGCCAAACTTATTATAGTTCCTGCGGATCAAGGCGACCTTTTACATAATAAAGTCTTTTTAAAACACATTTTTGTATGGCGCCGTAGGATCTGATTGTGGATAATGTTTAATAATAATTTTCTTTGACTCTTTTATTAATTCGTTCATGCATTCCTCGTTCTGGTCCATGAGGCGTAATGTCCTAGATAATGCTGTGGTGTAAAGCATGTCTCGAAATTCTGGAAACGATATCGGTCTTTGCGGATTATCTCCTATCCGTACGAGACGATCTGCTATGTCCACCATCATATGGAGAAGTCGTCCAAAAAACGTTTGCTTTTCCCGTTTCTCGGCCCGTTGAGCTTGGTACGTCATGTATCGTATTAGTTCCACTAGAAACGATACAGAGAACCCATCCGTCCACATCATTTTCAGACTCTCCCATATCACATGCCCCGTTACCTCTACTGGTGCGTAAAGCTCGTTTGGCTGCCTCATCACTACATCTTTCAGCGCCGACATTGTCGATGGTTGTGTACATCCACTATCACAAGCAAAACTACATTGCAACTCGAGACCCCGCATATATAGCACTTTAGTCAAGTTCAGAATCACTGCAGTCATCTTCAACTGAGTTAGAATCGGCCTACATTATGAACGACCTCTATTTAGTTTTGAAAGTCACCACCTCTCACGTAAAATAGTAAGGCCGATTCTAACCCAGACGACCTCTAGTTTTGAAAGTCACCGCCAGGAACGTCGTGACCTTGAACTGAGTTCGGCCGACCTCTATTTACTTCTCATCACCAGCGCGCTCCCCGTTCACACCACCCCGCTGCCAGTTACATTCGTATAGTTTACGTGAGCGCACACAATGTAAGGCCGATCCTAACCCAGAGTGACCAGTAACCTACAGACTAAAGACGTGTTCAACCGCGAGTGCCCTTCACCTACTAAAAACGTCTCGGTGAAATGTAAGGCCGATTCTAACCCAGACGACCTCTATTTAGTTTTGAAAGTCACCGCCAGGGTCGTGACCTTGACCTCTCAAGGTCACCACCAGCGTGCTTTACCCAGTTTCAGAACCCGCTGCCATTTACATTCGTATCGTCTACGTGAGCGCACATCGATAGAATGTAAGGCCGATCCTAACCCAGAGTGACCTTCAAGTCACATTTTCTCACTAAAAACATCGTGAAAATGTAAGGCCGATCCTAACCCAAAAAGTCACTAGAAAAGTCACTAAATCTAGGGACTTTTTGGGTTAGGATCGGCCTTACTTACCTACTTACACAAGCTAATTATTGCATTTGAAAAATAATTAAACTGCGAAAGGCGCCGTTATAGCGAATAGCGGCTGCAAATTTTAAAAATTTCATAGTGATAGTGATACCTCTTTTCTTTTAGGTAGTTAATTTGATGGAGAGGGGAGAGTCATGGCGTTGAGTGAATTTCACTCAACGGTCATGGCTAAAAAAACGCTTATTTTGATCCCTTACAAAAATATTACATTTTTCTCATTTACATAAAATTCTTTTTATTAATGAAAATTTAGATTATGCGTTTACCGATAGGCCTTAAAATTCTCTAAAAGACGTTGTGCATCTCATTTAGTTACAACGGAATTTTTTTTTGCATTTTGATCCGTCTTCTTTTAATCAAAGTGCAAAAAATTTCTGTCGACAATTTCAATACAACTCGAAATCGGTAGTGAGGTTTGATTATTAGGATCACATGAATTAGAAGAATATAATAATACGTCATAAATTTCAGTAGAGATGTTGGTGAGTTGTAGTAGTAGCGCTATCTGCTGTAGAAAATGTAACTAAAATTTACAGCAGTTGATGCTTCAATTGCTAGATGTCAGAATTTTCAAACCAAAGAATATATAATACCATAGAATGTTATTTCGTCTATGGTAATGTATAATATATACAGTAAATAATAAAATGTTAAAATATAACTGTTATATGGATTTAGTTATTTATTATACAAAGGGGAAGAGTAAAAAGGGTTTTTAGGGCGAGCAACTAACGATCGCTAATTTTATTTTTCCCCAATGTAGAATTTGGGAATATTAGTGAGGTTACGTGTACCTGTATATCATTGAACTGTACGCTATACGCAACTGGAAAGGAAACGTCCATAAGCGGCACTGAAGCCACAGCAAAGTTAGGCAACCCTCAACGACTGGGCATTTCTGTCTCTTTCTTTCGCACGCAACGTCATATCTATAAACGATAACACGGGGAATAAAATGTAAGTAAATCAGGTAAAAATACGTTGATGGTTATCTCTTTCACCAGTCATACATCCATTGTGATCCAGGTCAATAAAACGTTTACAATAAAATAAATCAATGTTTTATTATGGGAATACTTACAATTTTTGTGACGCTATACTTGCACATCATGCATATATTGAGAATACAAACGCGTTTACAGAACATTACAAAATTAATTCAGTTATTTCGTTTGTAGTAAAAAAAGTTATATAAAATTTGGTGCTATTTTCTACTAATTGTTATGAACCTGTTATGAACTATTAAATTGTTAAATTGACTTATTCACCCTTAGATCATTGGAGTATATATGATCTAAGAGTTCACCAGACAAAAATTATGCAATTTCTACATTGCTTTTGTCTTTGAAAATACAGTAGAACCCCACTATTCCGAAAATCCGCCTATTCTGAACAGAACTAAAAACACGCGCACTTATTATATTTCTCTTCATTTCATTCCTGGGCCTTTTATTGGGCACGGAGAAATTACACGTTACGTTATTTATTAAAAACAAATCATATAAGTTGCGTTGACAATAGCAAATAACGTTAGATAAAATTTGTATTAACAAGACTTATTCACCCATGAAATTGTTTAATACTGCGTTTATCGGCTAAATTAGGACATCCGTATGCAACACAACAATTCACCATCGTGTTTTGATTTAATAAATTTCACAATCACTTTCAAATATTATTTTACACCTTTCAAACTATGGGAGATACGCGGTTAAAAGATATCTGCCCTACTAACGCAACAAGTTAGAAAGTGACAGAAATACCCAGTCGACATCTGTGCTTGTCAGGCAAGCATTGCTTCAACGCCTACAATGCATTAGAATAGGCCGTATCCCTTCCAGTTGCGTATAGCGTATAGTTCAATGCTGTATATAAACAACAATTAATAGTCGTTATATACAGTTTGATTTTATTGATAAAAATGAGTGAGGTAGGTAAGGGTAATTGTTGGGGTTCCTCTGCGGTTAGTTTATAATACAGGGTTTATCTCAATCATGATATACTAAAGTTGAATTTACTCACTTATTTTAGGTTAACACAAATCGGGGAACTATCTGCAACGAACATGTAGCAGTTGTGTGTGTATGTCGGGGTTAGAAATATATGGATTGTTGATAACATGGTATGTCCACATGACTCGATGGACAATCCAGATGACCAAGAAGAAAGGAGTGCAATTATGTTTGGAGGTATCTATTTTATTACCGCCCGTACAGACTGAGCAAGAAGGCATTGCGTCTGTCAACTGTGCATTTACATGTAGACCTGCTTATTGTGCACAGCTTTACAATATTAATGCAATGAGATTTATTGTTGTAATTGGAATTTGTCATTTTAGACAAAACTCAAGAAACTATTGCAGAATATAAATAAACTCTGAAGTAGAAGGTAAGTGACGACAACGACAGATAGTTTTTGTCGTAACGCCATTTGTTTATAGAATTAAGTCGGCAACAAAGCACTGCCCGTGTAGTAGAAGCTACAGCAGAAGTGTGGCCCACACAAGCAGAACCACGATAGACAAACAAGCAACGGACTGATGTATATCATAAATGTTGGTGTGAACTGAAATCCTTTTGTTGTTCACTTTTTATAATAAATAAATGAGATTGTGCTCTTTACAATTATATAGTTAAGATTACAGTGAAATAAAATATGACTTTGACTAACCGTATGACTGTATAAAACGAAAACGTAGCGCAAGAATGACAACAATAAAGGATTAAAAACGATTAAGATCTAACTTTTTTGTAAAAACTTTTGCATCTAATTCTCTCGATTTTATTCCAATATTTCGAGGTATTTTGATCACCTTCGGTAGTTGTCTTAATGTTGAAGTTATCAATAGGTAGATACGTAGATTTGCCGATTGTCAGTTATATCAGTTATATGAATTATTTACATTTACACACAAGATATTTATTACATTTGAAAAATAATTAAACTGCGACAGGCTCTGTTATAGTGGCTGCAAATTTTGAAAATTTCAAAGTGATTCCTCTATTAGTTAATTTGATGGAAACATTTTGATCCCTCACAAAAATATTACATTTTCCTCATTTACAAAAATCTGTTTTATTAATCAAAGTTGCAATTATGCGTTTCTGGTACGCCTTAAAATTCTCTAAAAGACGATGTGCATCTCATTTAGTTATAACAAAATTGTTTTTTTCATTTTGATCCGTATTGTTTTAGTCACAGTGCAAAATTTCTGTCGACAAATTTCAATCCAAATCGGTAGTGAGGTTTGATTATTAGGATCACATGAATTGAAAGACAAAGAATAAAACGACACAAGTATCAGGAGAGATGTTGGTGAGTTGTAGATAGTAGCGCTATCTGCTGTAGAAAATGTAACTAAAATTTAAAGCAGTTGGTTCTTCAATTTCTAGATGTCGCAAGTCGCAACGAACGATCAAAAATTTTCAAAACAAAGAATATATAATACCACAGAATGTTATTTCGTCCATGGTAATGTATAATATATACAGTAAATAATAAAATGTTAAAATATAACACTGTTATATGGATTTAGTTATTTATTATACAAAGGGGAAGATTAAAAAGCGTTTTTAGGGCGAGCAACTATACGATCGCTAATTTTATTTTTCCCCAATGTAGAATTTATTTGGGAATATTAGTGAGGTTGAGGTTACGTGTACCTGTATATAAACAACAATTAATAGTCGTTATATATGTCGCAGGAATGTTGTAATATTCGTAAACTTACAAGTTTCCTAGGAAACTTGAGCGCCTGGATCTCAAAATTAACCTTAACCTTAAGCTTTTCCTAGGAAACTTGTAAGATTACGAATATTACAACATTCCTGCGACATATATACAGTTTGATTTTATTGATAAAAATGAGTGAGGCAGGTAAGGGTAATTGTTGGGGTTCCTGTGCGTTTAGTTTATAAAACAGAGTTTGTCTCTCATAATATACTAAAGTTGAATTTGTTCACTTACTTTAGGTTAACACAAATCGGGGAACTATCTGCAAGGAACATGTAGAAGTTGTGTGTGTATGTCGGGGTTAGAAATATAATATGGATTGTTGATAAGATGGTATGTCCACATGACTGAATGGACAATCCAGATGACCAAGAAGAAAGGATTGCAATTATGTTTGGAGCTATCATTCTATTTTATTACCACAAAACATCCCCTTTATTACTGTCCGTACAGATCTAAGCAAGAAGGCATTGCGCCTGTCAACTGTGCATTTAGATGTAAACCTGCTTATTGTGAACAGCTTTACATAATATATATTAATAAAATGAGATTCGTAATTGTAATTTGTAATTTTAGACGAAAGTCAAGAAACTGTTGGGAAATCAATAAACTCTGATAAAGTAGAAGGTAAGTGACACGACAGGGGCAGATATTTTTTGTCATAACGCTATTTGTTTATAGAATTAAATCAGCAACAAAGCACTACACGTGTAGTAGAAACTGCGGCAGAAGTGTGTCCCACACAAGCAAAACCACAGATAGACAAAGAAGGAATGGACCGAAGTATAGATTGGGCTCTTTATAATTATATCGTTAAGGTTACAGTGCAATAAAATATGTATGACTTTGACTAACTGTATTACTGTATAAAACGAAAGAGCTATGTGAGCGCCTGTGCCCTACTCAATAATTGTGGGTAGCACAAGGACAACAATAAACGATTAAGATCTAACTTTTTTGTAAAAACTTTTGCATCTATTTCTCTCGATTTTATTCCAATATTTCGAGGTATTTTGATCACTTTCGGTAGTTGCCTTCATGTCGAAGTTATCAATAGGTAGAAACGGGATTCGCCGATAGGAACAGCGGCATTTTTTTGTTTATTTTGTAAAGAACTGATTGGATAATATTATTACTGTAGCAACTGTAGCTGTTGACAAGAGAAAAAATATGTAATGGTTTTGTTAAGGTTTTTCTTAAAAAGGAAAAGTAAAGTAAATTGTCAACTGAACATTCTGGAAAAATGAATGAATGCAAGAGTTGGATGAGAAGGATGCAGAATACATGGATTTATTAGTTAGTTCGGAGGATAAAGTTGATGAGGAACAGGAAAGTATTGATGAGTACGCAAGTCAGTTTTATTATATTAAAACCAGTATTAACAAACGGGAAAAGTCAGAAAACAACTCGGCTGATGAAACGGTTTCGACGGTTTTGTCCAAACATAGAATTAAGAGGTATCCAAAAGTAGGGTTGACAAAGTTTACTGGACAGCCTAAGGAATGGATAAGGTTCTGGAGCGTATTCAAGAGTATTGATGATTATGCTGATTTGTCTAATAAGGACAAACTCCAATATCTTCTTCAAGGTATGGGCCCCAAATCGAAGGCATTGGAGATGGTTCTTAGCTATCCGCCAAGTGGGCGTAAAGAACTGCTCACAGAAGTGTATGTAAGGGAATTGTTAAACATATTAGTGACAAACTTTTCATCTGGTGGCAAGACTTCTATATCAGAGCTATATGACAGTTTGGAGTCTCACGTTAACTCTTTAGAGACCTTAGGAATAGACATAGTTGCATGTACCCCCATGCTCTGTCCACTAATTGAATCGTGCATTCCTGATGATCTTTTGAGAACTTGGGACAGAATGACTAGAACAGAAAGGCCGCTACCGGAGGGTGACGAGTCAGTGGATGAGTCAGGAAGAATAAGAAAATTGTTAAACTTTTTAAGAGAAGAGATGGAGGGAAATGAAGGGGTTTCGCTTGCAAAGGTTAATTTTAAATCTGGTGATGATCAATCCAAACGTTTTAAGGAAAAGAATATACTATAGTATACCCACTGCCTCTGGATTATTAAACTCTCAAAAGACTGTTCGTCATTGACTATTCTGTAATCTTGATCATTATAGTGATATGTGCACCTAACCAATGAGTTTGGAAGAACGGAATAGGATTGTTAAAGAAAGGAATTGTTGTTACGCTTGTTTGAGGTTTGGACATGAGCTCAAAGAATGCCGCAAGAACATTAAATGTTCAGAATGCTCAGGTCGACATTGTAAAATTATGTGTCCAGTTTCACATAAAAAAGGAGACGCAGACATGTCATCTAATGTTAGCATTACGGAAACTCTAGCCTGCATTCAACATGCCAATAATCCGGAGGTGTTGTTGCAGACTTTGAAGGTATTGATAAAGAATGAGGGCAAGCAGCGGACAGTGAGAGCTATTATTGACACAGGCAGTCAACGATCATATGTGTATTTTTAAGGGCACCGTTGAAGGTATGAATTATGGTATGTATTACTAGAAATCTGAGTACCATACACGCCTTGTTTGGAGGCAGAAATAAGTCTGGTGTGCAGACGCATAATTGTCATACAATCTTACTGGCTAATCTAGATGGAAGTTAACAATGCTACTTTGAAGCGATGGACCAGATTATGATAGGTATGTGATAATATACCTGGTGCCAAAGGAGATACATGGATAAAAGATTTTTATAGTCTGAAGGAGTAGAACTAAGTGACATAGGAGAGTCTCATGAGCCTATTGAAGTTCTTATCGGAGCTGATATAGCTGGCAAGCTTCTCACTGGAAGGACACTACTCCATTTAAAAGAGGGTTTGGTAGCTATAGAAACTCGATTAGGATGGACTATGATGGGAAAGTTGCCAACATGGAATAAGGAAATTGATGAAACGGTAACTGCCCTTTCCCTAGTTCATGTTGAACCGTCAGCCACTAATCATATCTCAACGGAAAGTGCGAATTCGAATGATCTTGGATTAGTGTGGAATAAGCATGATGACATTTTGAAATTGAATGATAATTGTTTTAAATTCATTTTAGTTAATGATAAATTTACTAAACGAACTATGCTTTCAGTAGCTCAACAAATTTTTGACCCTTTAGAAGTGACTACTGGAGTGATGTTATGTCCTAAAATTTTGCTCCAGAAAGACATGGCAGAGAAAACTAAAATGGAATGAAGAAGTCGAAGAGGATATAAAGGAGTTTTTAAAATGGAGTTCCGAGTTGCCCTTGTTATTACAATTAGAAATGCCTCGATGGTTATTTGGTATTGATAATTATTATGAAAGAATTTTGTTGCATGTTTTCTGCGATGGGTCGAAAGACGCATATTATGCCAGTTGCGTATTCGTGAGGGTTGAATCAAGTGGATTTGTAACTGCACAACTTGTGATGGCGAAGACCAGACTGGCGTCTATAAAATCAGTCACCATTCCCAGAATGGAGCTAATGGCTGTCATTATTGGGACAAGACTCTTCTATTCCGCGGTGGGAGAGTTTAGTCATATAAAGAACCTGTATTGTACATTTTGGACAGATTCTTTCACTGTGTTAGCATGGATCAGAAGAGAAGAGAACTGGAGTGTATTTGTGAGAAACAGAGTGAATGAAATCCGAAAGCTGACGGATAAAAATAAGTGGTGTCATATTCCTGGCAGTGAAAATCCGGCAGATCTTATTTCGAGGAGTTGCTCTCCTAAGCAATTTGTAGATTCAAACTGTTTGGATGTCCCTATGTGGTTGAAAAGTCATGAAAGTGAGTGGCCAAATCAAGATGTGGTATTTGAAAAGGAAAAACTTGTGTTAGTTGAAAAGGACAATACAAAACGAGTTACCGGGCCGTCGGCTAGAATTAAAGAATTGTTGCCAGGCGTAGATGGTATTATAAGATCTGTGAAGGTAAGAACCCCTTCTGGGGAATTCGTTCGATCTGTCCAGCGTATAGTGCCTTTAGAAATTCAATCTGATTATTATTTGCGTGACGTAGGAAACGAATCTGAAATGGAAGATGATTTGGTGGTTGAAACTTTTGAAGAAGATAAGTGCAACAGTGGCGTATTTAACGGGCGTGCGAGTTTTTCTTAAAAAGGAAAAGTAAAGATTAATTCTTGTGTTCTCTTTGGTATCCATCATTCGCCGATTGTCAGTTACTTATATGGATTATTTACGCACAAGATATTTATTACATTTGAAAAATAATGAAGCGGTGACAGGCTGCGTTATAGTAGCTACAAATTTTGAAAATTTCAAAGCGATTCCTCTATTAGTTAATTTGATGGAAACAGTGACGAAGGCTGACTTTTTGATTCATCACAAAAATATTACATTTTTGTCATTTAAAAAAATCTGTTTTATTAATTTAAGTTTCGACTATGCGTTACCGATAGGAGGCTTTAAAATTCTCTAAAAGACGGTGTGCGTCTCATTTAGTTATAACGGAATTTTTTTTCTCATTTTAATCCCTCTTGTTTTATAAAGTGTAAAATTTCTGTCGACAATTTCAATTTTCAATACAACCAACTCGAAATCGGTAGTGAGGTTTGATTATTAGGATCACATGAATTGGAAGAATAACACGACATGAAATAAGTATCAGGAGAGATGTTGGTGAGTTGTAGATAGTAGCGCTAGCTGCTGTATAAAATGTAACTAAAATTTAAAGCAGTTGATTTTTCAATTGCTAGATGTCAGTACAATATCAAAAATTTTCAAAACATAGAATATATAATACCACAGAATGTTATTATATACAGTGAATAATAAAAATGTTATGTATTTATTATAGTTATTTATTATACAAAGGGGAACGGAACAGCAAGCGATTTTAGGGCGAGCACGAATTTATTTTTCTCTGTGTAGAACCTAGAACACATTATTTGGCATTGGCAATATTAGTGTGGTTTGGATTTTGGAGTATCTGTATATAAACAACAATTGATTGTCGTTATACCACAGATTATTACTACAGATGCGCCACTTTGAGTGAGAAACTAATTAGACAGAGACACAAATGCTACACCAATTTAAAGGGCCTATTCTACGTTTCCTATTGGTTCCCTGGATCTTTCCCTGTTTGGATAATTTCAAAAATGCCGCGATGCATTATCCAATGAATAGGCGTGATTGAGTGATGTCCCACGTGGTGATGTCGTTTCACGTTTGTATTGTTATTTACATGTGAACGTGATTTCGTTTTCGTTGTGTTTCGTTGCGTCGTAGCCGTAAATAATAACTCGTTTTATTTGTGGTGCTAGGCATTAGTCACAAATCACGTTAGTGGTTTGTGGCATTAGTATTACCAAATACTTTACTAACGTTATCGTTGCTGTTGTGAAGAACGAATAAAGTGATAAGTAATCTGTGTCTTATAGGTTACTAACCTAAGATCTGTATGGCGTTGGTGTAATTTGTGGCGTTTACTGTTTTGACTTTTGAACATCGTGTTAAGTGAATAGATAAGTAAACGGTCTAGTGTAGAGTTTACGTTTATTACAAACAGTAGAGTATGTCTCATGTTAAGAAACAATCAGGAGGGGCAGTGTGTAGTGCTAAAGGCTGCACATCTAAATCGTACAATCGTGATGGACTTGGTACCGCTGTGAAATTCTTTAGATTTCCACAAGAGAAAGAGAGGTAAATAAACTCCCTAAACTAAGTTTTTTAGAAATAGTAAATAACACATTGAAGGTGCATAGCTTGGATAACATCTGTTGGCCGTGCCGATCTTTTGACAAAATCGTCCACTGAAGTGTACAATTCGTATAGAATATGTAGTCTCCACTTTAATGACGATTCGTACATGGGCCCAGAAAAAACGAGATTGTTGCCAACTGCAATCCCTTTGGACTTAACATTGGGTAAGTGTGATTCATTTGTTTAGAGTTAAAAACAAGAAAAAAAGAATTATTTTTCTCTTTTAGCTTCTCATCCTTCGATAGGGATTGGAGAAAGTGCATTGAATGACCCAACTTCTTATATACCTCCTAAGAAAATTAGAATATTGGAAAATAGATTAAGTAAGAAAGTGGTTTGCCTTTATGTGTATATTTCATCAGTTCTTTTTAGTTGTACCTGCTACGGTGACTTCTCAGTCAGATGCAGCAACACATGCAGTAGAAACGTTATCAGAAATTAAACAAGTTGGTGATGTAGGAACACAAACATCAAAAAGGTTAACTGTTTCGACACCAAGAAAGTTGAAGAAAGATGCTTCAATATTACAATATCAACAAAAAGTGAGGAAGTTAACAAAAGAAATTGAACAATTAAAAAAAAATCAACCTGTTGAGTTAGATGCTGAACAGTTTCAAAAAGCATGTGATAATTTTACGACACCCGAATTGGCTAAATTTATGAAAACACAAGTTCAGCAGCTTCACAGACACAGTCATGGTCACCGATATTCAACAGAATTCAAAAAGTTTGCCCTCTCTCTCTACTTTCTTGGACCAAAATGTTACAGACAATTATCAAAAACATTTGTGTTACCTTCTAAACGAGTTTTGGAACGTTATGTTCAAAAAGTAAGGTTGGTGGCAGGTTTAAATGAACAACTTTTTACATTTTTATCCGCAGCCCGGATAAACCGCGCACGGATAATCGGGGTTCTACTGTATTATGAACGTATTTACAAATTCATTAAAATTGTTAATTTTCTGGTTCGTCGAGATTGACACTTAAAATCTCTATTACTGAATTTCATAATATAAAAAATTCTTAATCTAATATACAATTTCATCAGGTAAACAATTGGAAACTGATCGCAAGGATGTTGAAAACCAGTAATAGATTGGCAAAGATTGTACATCTTGTTTCCTACTCCTACAATAGCAATATTTTCTTGGATATTTTCGAAAAAGGTTTTTTCTAGTGCATACAAATAATTATAAAAACTTTCATGAGGAGTTTTTAATCCTCCAAACTGGGTGTCCGTTACATTATACACTTTAAAATTAATAAATACATTGCTTTCATCTAATTTTGTGTCAGCTTTCGCAAATTTAAGGCATACGTCACAACTATGAATCTTTAAACAATTATTTATAAGATAACCACCAATATATTTAAAAGCATTTTGATCTGGTAGAGTTTTTTCATGGTAATCACAATTCGCAACTTGAAATGATGTTCCTTCACAGCCAATTGAATCTAGTGGATCTGAATTCCCTTCTTTAAAATCTGACAGATCAAATAGAACTTTGTTAAAGTCATCGGCGCAATTCATATCATCTGCATGGAAATATGAAGTATGAAACAGTTTTCTAAACGCTCTTCGAAACTGAATGGGTGTAGGATTTATACAATTACCACTTTGCTGTCTGATACTACCGAAAAAGATTTCTAAACAATCTAGAATTCGGTTTTTTATTCTGTTATCTTTTTATGCAATTTAAAAGTTAGTTTGAACTCAGAGATCTATTTTTTTCTGTTATCTTTTTAGTATGTACATACATAGTACATTTTCTTGATAAGTTTGTGTTATATAATGTTTATTAATACTTTTTCTACGTTTCGGCACCCATATCGCCCATATGGAAACCAATAATTAAAAAGATCGAAATCACCAACAATAGCAATGTGATACTAGGATACTACCTAACATCCCTCAACAACCACAAGCCACAAACACATACGTAGGACCTGCAACTCGCAGTAGAACGAAAGCCAAAACTAATATCAAGTAACATGACACCTAGTGTCAAATAAATCAATTTATCTTGAAAAAGGCAGCAAAGAAAGTCTGCCGAAACGTAGAAAAAGTATTAATAAACATTATATAACACGAATTTATCCAGAAGATGTCTTCTAATAATAATAGCGATATTCGTGGAAGTCTAAACAATAATATAGTACATTCACGTATACATACATATGTAAGAAATAAATGTTCGGATTATCCGTGCCTCGTTCGGTCCCATGGAGCACGGATAATCGAGGTTCTACTGTATTAACAAAATATTAGGTGTTTTCTTTTTGCATTTTGTGGTAGCTTTAAGTGAGCTCTGTCAATACACACCATTCGTTTTATAAAAATAATTTGACTCAGTTCTCAATAACCCTATTCGTTTTAAAAGTGTTATATTAACCTGAGGCAGAAATGCCTTATGACGCAAGGCACTTTAATCACGTGATAATTGTGCATGTGCCCAACCCTGTGGCGATGCAAAAAGAAAACACCTATTAATAAATGTTAGTTTGTTTGGTTAGTTTTATCCTTTTTTATATAATAATTTATTTACATTGTAATGTATATTTTGTAATTTTATTGTCATGTATGTAGATACTTAAATTTTAACATTAATTTCCAATAATCTTCATGTAGCGTCTTGTGTCCATGGTGTAATGTTATCGTCGATTCCCAAGGGTATCAAAAACTTACTTATTCCCAGAAAAGAATGTCACGATTGCCATCTCAGGCAGCTAAATGTGTTGTCAATATCGCAGCACTCCACCTCGCCCATTAAAAGTCTTTCATTTATTCATCTGTGACGTTATGTAATTCGATCTCGCCCCATTTAAAATATTTGCCTATGAATAAGTTGAAATTTAAATACAAAACTCATTTGTCATCACTCCAATAGCTGTATCAACTTGGTCTTTTTATTGTAAATTTATCAATAATTTGTTTTCTTTATTTTTAATTGTCATTGTTTTAGTTAAAAAAAATCAATTTATTTTGTTGCAATATGTACAGTAGATTAAGTGCAAGAGCAGCTTTGAGCTGAACTGCGTCTCTTACTAAATAAAGGCATATTATTATTCTTAATTATTATTATTATTACTTTATCCTTTCTCTAACAAAAATGGTGGCCCAGTTTAATTGTTTTAGATTAAAAACTCAAAAAACTTAAACCATTTCACATTGTATAAATTATTGAATTATAAATGAATTAACATATTTACCGTTATATTAGTACACATGATTTTCTTTTATAATTGTAATATGTAAGTTTGTTGGTTTGAGAAAGTTGTTTAATTGCTATCTCAAAATGACTATCAATGTTCCAATTAGTTGTTAGTTGAAACTACTTTGTAACAAACAAGTCATTAAAGTATTGGTCTTTACTACATGAAATTTTAATTTAATGTTAAACCCACTGAACTCATGAGTTCAGTGGTTAAACCTAATTATACCATGCAGTTTGTAGGGTTAGTAAATATAGATACATTATTATTAGGCAAGATAAGCCTTTATTTTCAATTTATCCGTTAATTATAAATTCTGATACGTATTTAGTATGCTTTTTTTTGCCCAGTTAAGTTTTCTACCAATTCAAAATGCGCGCCGATACTCCCACCATTTCTACACCAATTTAAAGGGCTTCTTAGCTCAGGGTCACCAAAACTGTTCGTGAAAGATCAAAGGTTCCGACGTGAGTGGCGCATCTGTAGTAATAATCTGTGGTTATAGCACAGTGGTTATACAGTTTGATTTGATTGATAAAGATTAATGAGGTAGGTAAGGATAATTGCTGGAGTTGCTGTGCCGTTAGTTTATAAAACAGAGTTTGTCTCAATCCTAATAATTATACTGAAGTTGAATTTATTCACATATTTTAGGTTAACACAAATCGGGGATTAAAAGTATATTCTATCTGCGATCAACATGTTGGTATTACAACAATGTAGTGTAGAAGTTGTGTGTATGTATGTCAAGGTTCAAAAATATATGGATTGTTGATAACACGGTATGTCCAGATGACCCGCATGGACAATGCAGATGACCAAGAAGAAAGGAGTGTAATTATGTTTGGAGCTATCTATTTTATTACCGCCTGTACAGATCTGAGGAAGAAGGCATTGCGTCTGTCAACTGTATATTTACATGTAGACCTGCTTATTGTGCACAGCTTTACAATATTAATGAAATGAGATTTATTCTTGTAATTGGAATTTGTCATTTTAGACAAAACTCAAGAAACTGTTGCAGAATATAAATAAATTCTGAAGTAGATGGTAAGTGACGACAATGACAGATAGTTTTTTTTGTAACGCTATTTGTTTATAGAATTAAGTCAGCAACAAAGCACTGCACGTGTAGCAGAAGCTACGGCAGAAGTGTGACCCACACAAGCAAAACCACTCATAGACAAAGAAGCTACGGATCGAAGTATATCATAAATGTCTGCTGAATGAACTGAAATCCTTTTGTTGTTCACTTTTTATAATAAATAAATGATATTGTGCTCTTTATAATAATTATATTGTTAAAGTTACAATGCAATAAAATATGATTGTGACTATAACCATACGAGTGTATAAAACGAAAAGGTAGCACAAGAAGGACAACAATAAACAATTAAGATCTTATTTTTTTTGTAAAAACTTTTTTGCATCTAATTCTCTCGATTTTATGGGTACTCTGTCCAGTCTGATGCAATCAGCTCTCAGAGTAACCGAAGAATGGTGCAAGGAACATTCCCTGTCCATAAACCCGCCAAAAAAAACGGAGGTACCTAGTTCTCTTCACAAGGAAAAGGAAGATAGAGGCCCTTCGAGATCCTCTACTCTTCCGAAAACGTCTCCAGTTTTCAGGGTCAGTGAAGTATCTAGGTATTACACTTGACAATAAACTGAACTGTAGCAAGCACATCCAGCTTAAAGCGGAGAAAGCTAACAGGGCTTTCTGGCAATGTCGCCGCGCTATCCTGTGGTTGTACACTGCCGTGATAAGACCCATGTTCTGTTATGGAGCAATTGTCTGGTGGCCTAGAACCAGACTATCCACAACCAAAGCACTGTTCAACCATGTGCAAAGATGAGCGTGCACGGGCGCAATACGAGCAACCCCTACAGCCATCATGGAATCCATCTCGGATCTCCACGTGAGAGAGCAGGCCACTCTGGCAGCCTTGCGTCTGAGAAATAAGGGGTTGTGGAACAGAGAAGGCACTGAGGTGGGTCACTCTCGAATTCTGGCGAGGCAGTCAAGCGACTACCTATACTAGAAGGACGATCTGACTCACTTATACCTCGATTTATACTAGGGGAAAACTACCACATCTTCTTTGATGTGGAAGTGGCATCACAACCAGATATAAATGGAAGGAACAGGTACAGGTGTTACTCACAAGAACTGAACTTCCATATCAGCCAACCACTAGACAAAATCTCGACTGTCTTTCAGGCAGAACTAGCAGGTATTACGCCAAGTGCAAAAACAATTCTTATGCACAGTATAAAGAATAAAATCATCAGAATCTCCAGTGACAGCAGAGCGGCTCTGCAGGCATTAGATCAGTACAAATTCACCTCTAGGGTGGTTTCCGAGTGTCACCAGGTACTAGAGCAAGTAACTATAACAGCAATACCCTTGAGCTTGTATGGGTTAAAGGGCATGCTGGAATGATAGGCTATGAAAAAGCCGATAAGTTAGCCTGACTGGCCCCAAAATAACCGTTTTATGGTCCAGAGCCGGCTCTTCCACTTACAGTATCAACTGTAAACAACTTAATAATCCAAGACATCCAACCCCAGCACAAGGCTAGGTGGAACTTGATGTTAGACTGCCACCGGCCTGGCGCGCTTCTGTGCATGGCTATCCAGAGGAAACCTGCGGCTACTTGTAGGTAAGTATACTTTCTGGACACTGTAAACTTAACATGCACATGCACCGCATGGGTCTGGTAGACTCACCATCCTGTAGGGTAAGCTACACGGACAAGGAGACGGCGCAACACATACTATGTGAGTGCCCTGTACTTGTTGGGAGATCCTGGCCGGACATGGCTAAGATTAGAGCCGCTTCCCCGTCCAGCATCCTCAGGTTCATCTCACGTGTGGGATGGCTTGAGTGACGTTGCGGAGTCGAACGACTCTAATCAGGGAGGTAGCACAAAGGGCCCGAATAGATGGCCTAGGTGCACGTGGGCTTTCCCACCCTCCCATCAAAATCCAGAATCCGGATCTCTCGATTTTATTCCAATATTTCGAGGTATGTATTTTGATCACCTTCGGTAGTTGCTTTCATGTGGAAGTTATCAATAGGTAGAAACGTGATTTGCCGATTGTCAATTACTTATATCAAAGAGCATAATATTCTCTATGCTTATATGAATAAATTTACACACAAGGTATATTTATTACATTTCAAAAATAATTAATCTGTGACAAGCTCCGTTATAGTGGCTACAAATTTTGAAAATTTGAAAGTGATTCTTCTATTAGTTAATTTGATGGAACAGTCGCAGCTAAAGAAACGCGGATTTTGATCCGTCACAAAAATATTACATTTTTGTCATTTACAAAAATTTGTGGTATTAATTAAAGTTTCGATTATGCCTGACCGATAGGACTTAAAATTCTCTAAAAGACGGTGCGCATATCATTTAGTTATAACGGGATTTTTTTTTTGTTATCATTTTGGTCCGTATTGTTGTAGTCACAGGGCAAAATTTCTGTCGACAATTTCAATACAACTCGAAATCGGTAGTGAGGTTTGATTATTAGGATCGCATGAATTGGAAGAATATAATAATACGACATAAGTATCAATAGAGATGTTGGTGAGTTGTAGATAGTAGCGCTATCTGCTGTAGAAAATGTAACTAAAATTTAAAGCAGTTGATTCTTCAATTACTAGATGTCAGAACGATTGATCAAACATTTTCAAAACATTATTTCGTAAAGGCGAGTTTTCTTTTGAATGAGTGTGGTAAGGCGTCTTATTAAACGTCTTTCTTAACTATTTTTTCTATTGAGAAATGATTTTAGTCATCTTACGAAATTATTAAAACGTTAAAATCTTATAAGGTTAAAATTAATATCTAGGGAATTTTGGGATAGTAAGTTATAAGTTTATAACAGGGGAAAAGTTGGTAGTTCAATTCAACAAAATATCAATTTTAATTACTTAATTTAATTTTTATTGCAATTTCTTATTGTTAGATACAAAGAATTAACAGACTCTGTTAGATTACTCATTACAGTCAGTACAGTCATTACTGGATCATGAATGAGAGTTTATTAGAATTTCTGAATGAACTCTTTCATAAGAAAGAAAAGAAACCAAAACCTGACTGTGATTACTCGGATAGAAATCATGCAGTGATATCGATCTAATCACCTACGTCCTACCATTGACTAAAGAGTTTTCAATCAACGGTCCTACCTACAGTATAATAATGTCGTGAATTGTTCTGTTTGCGAGAAGTTTGAACGTTTGAAGGTGAGAGAGGATAAATGAATAGAGAGAAAGAGAAGTTTTTTTTTAAATAATAAGTGGGATGCATTGTAATCTTTTTTCCAAATACTTTGTAGTAAAGTATTTGTTTTTTCTCAAAATGGGAAGTTGATAAGCCCAACATATATAAAAAATACCCCAAACCCCATTATAAAGTTATGAAAAATACTTACCTTTGATTTATTGCTTTACCATCTATTAGAGTTACGTATTGCGCCCTCACTCTTAGAGTAGCGAAATTCCTTAGTACGGTGCTACTACCATGATGCTCTGGTGTATGTTGTGTTGCCTGCCATCTGTCAAATGTAAGTGTTTTATACCGTATACGCTTTGTCTCACACGGCTCCTAACATTTCATTCAAAATTTCGATTGCGATTAACTAAACTAAAAGGTTATCATTTACATTTTTTGCTTATTTAACCTTGATTCACAACCTGCAAGTTGTATTGTGATAGCATAACCATATATGCAAATTATGCTGATTTATCATTTCTATGCATTTTATACCATTTACATGGGTACGAGGAATCAAAATATAGGCACAAGGTGTTTTCACCTTTTGCAAACTCCCCATAACAGAACAGAACCATATGCTAAGAGCTCCACTTATTTTGGTTGGTGTTCTCAGCGGCTTGCATTTAAAGACGGAACAACTACAAATGGGATGATTTTACAATGCATTCAACCTGCAGATTTAGACAAGGGGAAGAACTTGTTAAGTGCTATTGTTGATAATTTTTTTAGGTCTCTTACAAGTCACAACTTTTATGAGTTAATTATTTTTTTCTAAAATTGTGTTAGAAAATAACTATTACCATTAGTAAAGATTTGGAAAATTGTTCCATCTTAACCAAATTCTAAGATTGCTATTTGCAAAATATATTGTCTAGTCACGTATGTGGGGAGCTTGGCCAGCGTGCAACAGTGCCTACAATTTTTAAATCGGCATTAACCACAACTTGTACACTTAATGAAAAGTACGATTTTCTGTTTCTGTACAGCTCTGCATTACTTCCTCCTAAAAATTCAATTTTACAATATTTGTCTTACCATTTTTTGTCTTTTTATCGATTGCAAAATGGATACCGAGACACATAGTACATGTAGACATAATATACAGGTGTATTATTGTTTAGGTTTCCACGAATATCATTATTATTATTAGAAGACATCTTCTGGATAAATTCGTGTTATATAATGTTTATTAATACTTTTTCTACGTTTCGGCAGACTTTCTTTCCTGCCTTTTTCAAGAAATAAATTGATTTATTTGACACTAAATGTCATGTTACTTGATATTAGTTTTGGCTTTCGTTCTACTGCGAGTTGCAGGTCCTATGTATGTGTCTATGACTTGTGGTTGTTGAGGGATGTTAGGTAGTGTCACATTGTTATTGTTGGTTATTTCGATCTTCTTAACTATTGGTTTCCATATGGGTGACAATCTTGAACCATCGTCTCGTTTATTTAGGGCCAAGGGACGCTTCTCAATTTCAATGGCTTCTCTCGTTATTGGTTCTTGTAGTGTACATGCCGAAGAAAGTAACTTAATTTTGTCAGTGTCAATACTGTGGCCGGTTTCTAAATTATGATTAGCCAAAGAGTTAGATAAAACGTGTTGCTTAATAGCCAATTTGTGCTCTTGGGCTCTTACACTAAGTTTCCGGTTAGTTTGTCCAACGTAAGATTTTTGGCAGTTGCTACATGGAATTTCATATATCCCTTGTTCTTCTCCATGTATTTTATCTTTGGCGTTTTTTAAGAGATGTTGAACAATTAGATAAGGCTTGAAAATTGTTCTAAATTGTGTTTTAGGGAATCTCCTTGCGATGGTATCTGTTACACCTTTTATGTATGGCAATATTAGAGGTTTTCTGGGTTCTTCAGCTTTGGATTTTGGTTTTGTTGGGTTTTCGGTGATACTTTTGGTGATTTTTTGGATTTGTTTTAAGTGATACCCATTTAGTTGTAATATATTGGTGAGATTATTAAGTTCTTCTTTTCTAGATTTATTATCAGTTAGACGGATAGATCTTGTTGTTAATGACTTAATAATGGCATGTAATTGGGAAGGATGATGATGTGAATGGGCATTGAGGTAACGATTAGTGTGGGTTTGTTTCCTAAATAAAGTGTAGCTGAATTGGTTTTCAATTTTGGTGACCAAAATATCTAAAAATGGTAGCTGATTCTGTTTTTCAATTTCCATGGTAAATTTAATATTTGGATGGATGTTATTAAGGTGTTGTAAAAAGTCGTTTAAGTTATCTAATCCATGTTGCCATATAACAAATGTGTCGTCCACGTAGCGATACCAGCATTTAGGTTTTAATGGATATGTTGATAAGGCTTTATTTTCATTTATTATTTTCACATCCCTCAACAACCACAAGTCATAGACACATTTTACTACATAGGACCTGCAACTCGCAGTAGAACGAAAGCCAAAACTAATATCAAGTAACATGACATTTAGGGCCGGTTGTACAAATGCAGGTTTAAGCCTATTATAGTTTAAAGTGAAGTGGAGCTTAAGCCACGAAAAGTCATTCTACAAAACTGGTTTAGCAAGTTTATTACTCAACTAAGCATCGGCTTTACATTAAGCTGCAGATGTACAACCGGCCCTTAGTGTCAAATAAATCAATTTATTTCTTGAAAAAGGCAGAAAAGAAAGTCTGCCGAAACGTAGAAAAAGTATTAATAAACATTATATAACACGAATTTATCCAGAAGATGTCTTCTAATAATAATATACAGGTGTGTTTCTACAATATTCCATAAGCAGTGTGAGAATATAATATAATTAAATATCCACGACACATAGTTTGAATATTTTCCCTTGCATCTACTGTTCCACTTCCACAATCGGTAGCAAAATAGCGCTACTTGACTAATTATTTCCACCAAGAATACTAAATACTATGAAAACGTTACAAAACATGCCTATTCTTGAATCAGTAACATTACGAATTTTCCACAACAGTAAACAACAATAACTGGCAAACAAAAACAGGTACCACTTACATTTGTAAACTTTTATGTAATTCGTTCAATATATCAATCTGTCAAGTTAATTATTATATAATATTACAAATGTTTGCGTACCTAAGTAAACAAAATTAATGCATACGCATAATAAAATATATTTTTACTACTTTAAAAACTTACATTTTAACTACAGAATTTGTTTAAACAAATTTAGTTAGGTATCAATAAGATTTAACGTTATTTATAAACTTCTTACATAACTCAAAACTGAAAAAAACACGCAGCATTGACAAGGAATGCCCGAAGTAAAACGGGAACAATACCCTTATATAAGGCAAATACACCTTCTGTTCTCATTAAATGTGCAAAGACATCTTTTAAACCATTCAGACCTGCAGGAGCTAAAGAAACGTTATTAACAAAATACAATAATCAAATTTCCTTGTAATTACCTGTTTGCAAACGACTTTTTAGTACATCGGCATGGATGCCGATTAACCAATTTGTAATTCCTGCTGATCCATCAGTAAATATCAGACATGTAATGGATTTGGCTGGAGACCAGATTTCTGGTAAGGTTCTAGGGCAAAGATGCGGGAACCGGATATCCGGCTCCAGTTGTGATGTTTAGTTTTAGCGATGATTCATGGTAAGACAAGTAGGAAATTGTATCTTTGACCAAGGGGTGGCTCGCATTGTTTATAAGACATTCAGTACTCAATGGTCGGTCAGTGAGTTCATTTGTATTTCGTTTTTGTTGAGGAAGTGTGTATATGACGTATGTGTAGTGGAATGGCGACAATAAAGAAGCGTAGTTAAAAGACAGTTTATCACTGCCTATTTTCATCATTTAGGAAATATGCATAGCTCTGCTTACGTACAGAAAGCCTTTTCATTGGAGGCCATTGAGTATTGTTAACAACACAATTTCTTCCATCTGTCCAATTTAGGTTCCACTATTGAGAGTTTAGGTATTCGTTTTCATCTATTATCATTTATTTTACTTGTACATTTCAATCTGCAAAATTCATCCTTTTTTTCTGTTTTATTTTCTATTTTTTTCAGTTTTCCTTCTTCAACTGATTTAGGAAACTTTCTTCTTTTCCTAGGATTTCCTTTCTTAGTAAGTTGTTCTGTAATAACATCAAAATTAGTTTTGGTTCCTTTTATAAATGTGTATAAAAAGAATTGTTACAGTTTAAAAAAATATTGTTATTTTATACCTCCTCAAAATGTGTGCTATTTTAGGTATCTCAAAACTCTCCACTAACTTCCTGGATAATATTTGGACAATTGCCAACATCTTCGTATCTTTTCCACTACTTTCTTGAGTATCTAAAATGCGCCGTATGTAATTATAAACTTCGATAAGTACATTTTACATGATTTTATACCTAAACTGCGGTGACATATGGTACATAATTCGGATTTTCATCTAATGACGTAGGTAGCAGTTTTTCTTCTCTTAACTTGAACGTCGTCGGGGTAATTCTACAAAGTTTCTCTCACCACCTTTCACTGTACTTTCTTCATTATCTAAAAGATAAATTTTTAGGGTTAAATACGAGGTAAATTACTTCTACCTGCATTTACAATGATTCTCGCTAACTTTTCCATGGTAACAAGTGTAATTATTGGAGGGTATTCAGCATGAAGATGAAACCAATTACAATTTGTTTTGAGTTAACATTCGACCAAACAAAGAATTCTTTTTATAAACACAAAATAATAAGATAAAATAAGAAAAGAACTTTACTTATATTTTCATAGGTTATACCACAGAAGAAATACCTTTGTTACAGAAGCGACACTTTGACTTAGGGTTGTTTCTTTGATGTTTGAAGCGCAAGACTGCCATCTTAAAAGCAAGTATTTGTGCGGTACTGTTTATTAAAAATATCCAATATGTAAAATAAAATATACTACTTTTTCATAAATTTGTTATATTTATTAACTTTTGCGTCAGATACGGCGGTTCCTATGATGTTTGCAACCTCCTGTTAGTTCGACGGCCATCTTGAAAGGAAGTGTTTTCGCACTACAAATTGGTATCTCTGAGACAGATAGCGTTGCTTTTGCATTCGTAGGTATTTCTTCTGTGGCTATACCATACACCAATATAGACCAATTTGTTTATTAGTCTGTTGTTATACAAATTATTTATCATGTTTGTATGAGTAATCTAAATGAACTGTAATTTAGATTGAATACAAGGTCAGATGTATAATTTTAGGTAAACCTCTCGCGGCGACCTACAGAACAATAGCTCTTTTCGTTTTAGAGTTTGTTGTTGACTTAAGTCACTCCCGTCAATATAACACAATTCGTTTTATAAAAAAACTTTGACCCAGTTCCCAATAACCGTATTCGTTTTAAAACCTTTATGTCAGCCCCAGGGCTGCCTCAGAGTGAACATGCTAAACGAGCATGTTCCATTTAGGTCAACTTGAACATTCGTTTTATATTAACCTGAGGCAAGAAATGTCTTATGTTGACGCAAGTTTGACGCAGGTCAAGCTCCAATCACGTGATTAATTTGACTTTGACTAACCCTATGGCTGTATAAAACGAAAAGAGCTAAGGTGGAGTGAAGCTTATTCAGACATTATTTTATTATGTTAAGAAACAAATTAGATTAAGACTATTTACTCACCAACAAGAAAATCATTTAGCAAAGATGTGCAATGGACAAATAGTTGTAAATACAGCACCATCAAACTTAGAATGTCTCCGGAAAATCTGTGAACTAAATTTGAAATAATTCAAACTGACCAAGTCTTGAAAAAGGCGTGGTACATTTAACTCCAAATTTTTTTGGCATTTTATGCATCTTGAAGTTTGGACTCCGTTATTCATACCCGTAGGGGTTTTTTCTCTGATTCATACTATCAATTTACTTGGTTTCGAATGTAAACATGTCGCAGTCTCAGGGTCAATGTATGCTTGGTCTTGGTACAGCCGTATTAAAAAAGTGCCCTATTAACTTTTGTTCATTACCTACTGGTTGCCATCAGTGACACGAATACCAAACTTACACGTCATTTACCGTTCCATTCAAAATTTCGACTCCGACTAACTAAATAAAAAGGCAATCGCTAATCTTTTTTGCTTTTGTAACCTTTATTCACAGCCTCCGTAGATATTTTCTCTGTGACTGTAGTATGGCGTTTAGACTTTTACATGTGAACTGCGACCATGTAAACGTGAAATTAAAATTATTTATGACGAAAACCGTTTGCAGAGACCATAAAATACAGCCGGCCATCCATAAAAAACTCCAGACGCAGAGAACAGTAAAACCAAAAAAATATTCACTATACATAATTATATTCTTTGCTTTCAACATGTGCTCTCACACGGCTACTACCGTTCAATTCAAAATTTCGACTCCGATTAACAGAACTAAAAGGCCATCATTCACATTTTTTGCTCATCTAACCTTTGATTCACAACCTACAAGTTAAAATTTTTTAGGTAAAGAGAACAGAATCCGTTGCTGAGACTAGTTCCCCTTATTTTGGTTAGTGTTCCAAGCATAGAACTCTATGAGTTCACTGGTTCCAAGAAAAACTACAAACAGAATGATTTTACAAAAACCATCCATCATCTAACGTGTCACCCATCTTCCACCAATACATTTAGACAAAGGAGAAGTTTTATCATTGAATAATTCAATGGTTCTCTTATTAAATTAAATTAGTTATAATAACAATTAAAGATGTTTTATGTCTTGCAGGTTTGCAGCACCATGAAAAAAATAAGTTCAAGCATGTTGGCTTCAACGATGAGAAATTTGAAGATGAGGATAAATGAAGTTTTTTTTTATTAAATCCATGGATAAAGACGATAAGTTGAAGAACCCTTGTTTATATAAATGTATACAAAGGGTTGAACAATGCCATTGATTATAATCGTTGAGTGAAAGATTTTTTATTCAATGTTATAATATACTTATAATCAATGACAATGCACATATAAAAAATAACTCAATTTTGACGTTATAAAAAGTGTGTACGTGGGATTCATTTCTTTACAATCTATTAGCGTTACGTGCGGCGCCCTCACTATTAGAATAGCGGAACCTTTTAGTAGGGCGCTACTACCATGAAGCTTTGGTGTATGTTGTGTTGCCTGCCACCTGTCAAATATTTTAAGTAAGCGTTTTATAGTTTAACATGTGGTTTCACACGGTCCTACCGTTCAATTTAAAATTTCGACTCCGATTAACTAACGTAAAAGGCTATCATTTAATTTTTTTCGCCAGACGTGTTCGCCTTTTCCAAACTTCCCATATTCAATCTGTAGATTTACACAAAGGGAAAGAACTGGTTAAATTCTATTGTTGAAAAGAAATTAAATTAGGGGGGCGCTTAAGAAGTTAACAATAAATTATAGATCATGTTAAATAAGATCACCAAATGTTGGACGAGACGACGAGGAATTATTGGAGATCAGGGTAAATATCAAGCACGATAGACTGAGAAAGTGGCGTTCTGTTACAGTTTCTGTGAATCATTTTCGTTTTAGGGAGAGGGGTTATACGAAGGAGTAGATGAATAATTTATCCATATTATGCATAACCAACAAATTTGCTGTTACTCTGTGCAGTATCATGCGATCTGCTCTTAGACAACCAAAGGCTCGTGGTGTAAGGAGAACACTCCTATTATCCATTATACATATTATGGATAAGCAAACCATTTAGTACGTGTTGGCAACGCTTTAGTTTATAATAGTACACTGCTCTATCAATCAGTATTTATTGTATTTATAAAAATATACAAGCAATGTACACTGCTCTAAAAAACAGAGATATGCCGGCACCAAGAAAGTCGACAAAATCGACCGGAGAAGCGTTCATAATTCATATTGTGTAGGTACATCTGAAAATGATCAATAAGAAGTTTGGATTGCTGATTCTGGAACGTCGGTATACAAGACAATTCTTTTTTGTCGTACGAATCTTTTTTGACCCCTAAATCGGTTCAAGTAAGGAAATCGTGAAATTATATACGTGTATTGGATGTGGTTTAGTAAATGTAGAGATGCGTTCAGAGGAAATGGAAATGGATGTGCATTTGTAAAAGATGGAATTGCGCGTTAAGACACTGAAACGTTTATATGAACTTAATGCGGATGTGCGTACCGGAACACGCTGCAGAAGTTCATATTGCATTAATAGCAATACTCTTCAGTTGTGGCACGACAGGTTATGCCATCAAAATAAACGCCACGTCAAGAAATTTCTTGATTAACGTGGTGTCACTGTACGGTGGGCACAGAGTTTTGCGATGGTTTTGGTGTTCATGCGAATTAATGTACATGGGGGGGGGGGGGGGGGAATCATTCATCCTGATGTATGGTATGCAAGGAGATTCTGTAGGTGCAGCTAGATATTTTGTCTGTTTCAAGGATAGTTATACAAAATTGGGACGTGTATTGCTTTATGTTTTATAACGTTTATTAACGAGGCTTATACTACAGTTCACGTTATAAAGCAACTATTCTGCTCGGGTGAGCCCTACTCATCTGAACAGAATTGTTTGTATTCTGAATTACGATGGCAGAGTGGACAAAGTTCACGCGCACATAGGCAACCTAATCGGGTCCTTTGTGCTACCTCCCTGTTTGGAGTCGTTCGATTCCGAAACTTCACTCAAGCCATCCCACACGTGAGATAAATCTAACGATGCTGGAAGGGGAAGCGGCCATGTCCGCCCAAGGTACCTACCCTCTAAATGGATCGTCTCAGTTGGACAACTATGGGACACTCACAAAGTGTGTGGTGCGCCATCTCGTCGTCTGTGCAGCATCCTTTACAGGATTGTGATTCGATCAAGCCCATGCGGTGCATGTGCTTGATTAATTTACAGTGCCCAAAAAGTATAGGTACCTACAAGTGGGCGTCTTTAGTTATTAAGTTGTTTAAAGTTGATACTTAAGTGGAAGAGTCGGCTCTGGGCCTTAAACACCTTTTTTGAGGCCAACCGAGCTAACGTATGGATTTTCTCATTCCCTTTCCTTCCAGCATGCTCTTTCATCCATACGTGTTGCTGCTTGCTACTTGCTCTAGGCGTTGTGACATTCGGGAACCAACCTAGAGATAATTCTACAGTGACATATAACTTGTGCACATAACATAATCATACATTCTTGTCCGTTTCACTTGTTCCCCCCAAAAACTAAACTAAATATTACCAACTTATACAACATGGCTGGAAATTTAAAATTCTACTCTATAAGCATTATTTTAATTTAACATACAGATTACCTGCACATATGTAATTGAAAATTTAGTCAGAAATTGTCGCATTTCATGCATAATATTAGCGATTTGGTAAAATACTTAGTTTGATTACCTGATAGCATTTCGGGAACTGTACAGCTTTTCACCAAGTGCCCAGTTTCAGCTGCAACATGTATAAGTGTATTATTTAAAATGTGGCCCAACAGAAATTAGATGAGGATTGGACGGAATGCTAAATAATTTTGTTATACCGAACCCTAATCGACTATTTCATCAAACTATTTTTCTGAATCAATCACGTAGATTTTTCACATAATATTATGGAACTATAGTTACTTCTTTTACGTTCATTGCGTGATTTTGTGAAATCTGCACCGATAATAGAAGGTAGAACCAAAGAGAACTCGTTCGGACAACAAAATTTGATGAGCGTTGGCAATGACCACTGGAGCAAATAAATGTTTTCTTTTATGTTGACGTTGATGTCTACAATATGTAATGAATAATGGAACTGTTACGTCGTCGCTACCACAGTAATAATATGAGAACCGTAAAATATATGAATTATGGTGAATTTAGCTTTAAATGTACGTCAATAATGAATTTGTCATAAAGCTTTTTCAAAATAGACTTTTAAAAAGTTTGGGTTACCTAATAGTGAAAATAATTTTCTATAAACTACAAGGACGTAGAGTAACTAATTATAATTGTCTTAAATGGGTTGAAAGGATAATTACACCATCAACACTTCGGAGTTTATAGTTTGGAAGTTGTACCAACTTTAATGGTGGTTTAATCGATTTTCAATAATCGAAATTATAATAATACAGCATGATGTTTGTCTTTTATGAAAGAATCAGATTAAATTAAAGCAAAGAGTTAGGTAACTGGAATTAATACAATATGTTACAAGTTTAAGTACTAATCCCAAAATAAGGATCTGAGCAAGCTACCCTTAACGATACAAACTGCGAAATACTATCAACGGATTGAGGCAATGTAATCCTTAAAGATACAACGTTTGCTGTGTGAAGTGTAACTTCCAAAGTCCCGGCACAATAAGTAATGGGATTCATGAGTTTTCTAAAGAAGTTGTATTAATTCCATGCCGGATGTGATCAATACCTATGAAATGATCAGTTAAAACCACTGTACAAAGTTTCAATATTATTATTGCAACGGTTTCTGGGCTTTAATACAAACATGTTACCTACTGATTAAATCCATTTAAACTGAAAATATGACCAGAATTGTAAGTATTAGTAGGATTCGGAATCTCAAAATATGCATGAAATATGTATGTAACAAAAATGTTTCAAATATGCACTTAATATGCACATAGCTTTATGTACAACAAACCTTTAAGTAATTAGTAATAATTACATTGATTCGGGTATTAAAAAATTAAGCCAATGATAAGTACATAAAACCTGAATTTGTGCAGTTGCCTCTACAGAAGATCGGAAAATAGTGAAATGATTTTGAGGCGGCATTTATATTATTTATAGCTGTCGATATAGAGAACTGCCGCGCCCTTTGAGGCTTTTGTGGCAAAAGCGGCAGTTGGTTATCAAAAGACACTACTTTTTAGTTTTTATTATTTGAATATTTTCTCTTTGGGAAACTGGTGATAATTAATGTAAAGTAGAATTCAAAATAAATGTTACAATACAAATTAAGACAAAGGTTTGCCGCTGATTCAGTTTTTTTTTGGCGACACAAAACGTGCGACGTGTCGACACATAGTGCTCAAGGGAGGAGCATTGGTGAGCCTAGGCGGTATAGTTCATGCGATTTGTTGCGAAACCCTTTAACTTTTTTTTTCTTTAGAAACTTGCACAATTGAAAGGTGCGGATATGTAACTTTTATTTATTTTGTTTTTTTGTTTGCCCCAAGAAGGAGGTTGTGAGCATCAACTACTACTGAAAAAATGTACGGATTATTTTGAATTCTTATTTTTATTAATTAGATTTAAAAAGATAGAAGGATCTGTATTGGAAGGCCCTTTGGGCCCCTTTGTGTCTAGGGTGCCCACGAATCGCGTGGACTTGCGTGGATGTAGCTACGCCACTGAATAGAAGAGATGATAGGAAAGGTAAAGGCAACTGGAAATTTAGAAGAAAGCGGAGACAATTACAAAAATAATCAAGGAAGCAGTACCTCAAAAGTGGATAGAACCAAAACATAAGAATAAAGAATGGTACGATTTAGAGTGTGAGAATGAAATAAAAGAATGAGCGAAATTAAGGATAAGGAACGTTATGCTCCAAACAAAAACAGACTACAAATAGACAAAAATGCAAAAAATATAACCAGAGAAAAAGAAAAGAAGGCACACGACAGATATTTTAGAAGAAATTGAAGAAAAATACACAAATAAGAAATTTCTACCAAGGATCGACAAGAGTAAAGAGACGAGACCAAGTGAAATAAGCGATGTTTAAGGATAAGGAAGAAAACCTAATTGGAAAACAGGTGAAGTATTGGAGAGATGGGTGAAATATTTTGAGGAATTGCTTAACAAAAACACAAATCAAATATACGAAGAAGAAGTACCAGAGATAAAGGGAAGATGCACAAGATCTACCAGTACCTACATTAGAAGGTATCGAAAAAATTATCAGAAATTTGAAAAGCAACAGAATTGCTGGCGAAGATTAAATCCAAACTGAAATGATCAAATATGCTGGAGATGAGCTGATTCGAATAATGCATCAGCTGATTAAAGAGATATGGACCAAGGAAGAAATACTAAGCTCTTGGAGAAAGACCTTAATATGCCCGATACATAAGAAAGGCAACAAGGAAAATTAGGAAAACTATAGAGGCATTAAATGTAAGTTATAAAATACTCACCATATGTATACTCAGAAAAGATACTAGGGGAGTACCAGAGTGGCTTTAGAGAAGGCAGTTCAGTGATAGATCAAATATTCCCAAAGAAATCTAAGCTGCAAGTCACGAACACAAGCTGAAAACGTATATGCTATTCAACTCTTCCAGACACTGCAAGTTTTTGGAATCTCTACGAAATTGATACAATTGGTGGAAATGTCGCTAGAAAAAACCGAAAATAAAGTAAGAGTAAATTGTGTATTATCGAGGGATTTCAAGGTAGAGGATTTCAAGGACTAAGGCAAGGAGACCCACTCTCAGCAGTATAGTTCAACCTGTCACTTCATTGCAAGTTGGCGGAATCAACAGACAGGCCACCATATTACACAATAGACATCAATGTCATGCCTTCGCTGACAACATGACAGTAATAGCGAGAACCAACGGTCGTGGCGATGATGATGGTAACGGAACGGAAGCTGGGCCTGGAAGTGAACGAATAACAAACAAACAAACATAGGAATACAAATTCTAGGAGGTAGAGTAATATTTAAGAAACCAGCAGAGAAGTAACTGCAAGAATTGCTGCAGGAAACAAGAGTGCTTTTGCGTTGAAGTCTGTGCTATCGGAAAAATGTCAAGAACAACAAAACTAAAAGTATACAAGACAATGATAAAACCTGCGACGTTTGAAGACCGAAAAAATAGGACATTGTAAGATTGAAGGTGTGGGAAAGGAAGATCCTCAGAATAATTTTGGGTGGTACCTACATACGTTAATAGAAGATGGGAGAGAAAAAACAACGACGAAGTATACGAACTATACGACAGCACTAATATCAGCGGAGTGCTGAAAGCGCAAAGAATAAGATGGTTGGGCCATGTACTAAGAGAAAAAATACCAAATAAGGATTGGAGTGTAGAAATGGGTGGAAGAAGAAGAAGAGGCAGACCATGGACCCAATGAAAAGGAGAAGTGAAAGACTGAAAGTGAAACATTATGAGAGATGGAAAGAGGTAGCGATGGACAGAAAGAGATGGGCCTATAGTGCTTTATTTTTATATACATATGTTGGTTTAAATTCTACACAGATTGGACATTAACCAGATTATTTATTTATTTTGTTGCAGAAAGGTATCTAATGCATTTCTGTCGTTATATTACAAACCTACGGTTTTTAGAGTAGAAGCTGGCTTTTCTTGAAATATTATAAGGTGGGTCCATACGTAGAATTCGTTAATAAAATCATTAAAATATACATACATTTCAATTTGTCTTGAAATATGATGGTATAATACAAGACTCTTTGGTGCCAATTTGCGATTCCGAATAAGATCAACGTTTGAGATTTTTCAATAATGTAGCACGTTAAGATGTAACCTTTTTTATGACAAACGTGTACCCTACTCACAAACGATTTGCAGTAAAGTTAAGGTACTTTGGGGTTTTAATATGTAGGTAATAAAACGCATCCAGAAAGAGGAAGTGTATTTTATGATGGGTGTTAACTTCTGACGCCTGGATTGAACCCTTTCGACTACACTTCTCTAATGGATAATCGAATATTTCCGGTCTATTCAGAAATATCTGGGAAAGTATAATTAATTCACGAATCTTTAACTAAAGGAATCTTTAATTACTAACTTGTTGCAGTTATATTCGGGACATAGACAATAGTATTTAATGATAAACGCTATGTACGAATATAGAATGCGCATCATTAAAGCTGGTCTGTAGTTAGTTGCCTTTGCTTATACTCGACGTAACTCCAATTACTGCACTAATGTTGACCTCACTGCAAATCGCAACTTTAGAGTAGAGCAAATGATTATTACCTTTAATCTGTACAGGGATTATAACCTTATCTAATGGACAGGAAAGCATTTCTGTCACATTATTAACTGGATAACGTTTATGCACGGAAAGTAGGTATGTTATTTTTACTGTTTAAACGGGTGCGGGTGTGGAGAATTCGATATCGTACATTCGTACACGACTTCAAATGCCGCAATGTTCGATAGTACCATATCGTCTTGACAATGCAATTTACTAATATTTCGACAGTCTTCCTCCGATACGTTTTCTAGCCCAATCCCTGTATAAAAGCTTCAATTTAATATACACTCAATTAGGACGTTTTGAGGGCAGATTAAGTGTCAAAATATGAAAACAATGGGTTAGACGCCATTAAAATTATAGGTGCAATAAACGGGAAAATTAGTTGGCAATTCCATGTTGATCATAATCAGCATTGTGGCCAACATTTTAATCTCTATTAAGCTCTCTTATTATATATTGAATGGACTTTTTCCAAAGAATGTGAATAACGTTTGTCCTTAATTGTATTTCACTTTTCATCTTGTCATGTACTTTGTGTAGAAATAGATTTTCAAATTATGATTTACGACAGAGATTGTCCAAAAATTCGTACTGAGTACAATTATCTTAAACCTAGATGTAAATGTGAACAATTCTATAACTTTTATGATTTATTCGACACTTTGTCTTGAAGACTTATCTACAATCTGAAGTTTGTAAGGGACCTAAAAATTAGGTAAATTTTATTAATTCTGTTTATATAAGAATTTAAAATTTAAATACCACCAAAATACGTAGGCAAGGTGACGATGAGAAAATAATAAAAAAAGATGAGCGGGCTATACTATTTCAAGCGTGCAGTCACTGTTATTATACGGTTTAATGTTTTGGGGATCCAGCACATATGCAAAAAATGTATTCGTTACTCAAAAACATATCATCAGATCTATTGCCGGTGTGTCTCTGTTAACATCTGCAAAAAGGTACTTTGTAGAGCTAGATATAATGACCGTCCCTTCCCTGTTTGTAAAAAATGCCAATTTATTTGCTGCAAATCACCAAACTTATAACACAATGGCGACGCGTACACGTTACGAATTTCGTATACCAGAGCACAGGACAACCACATATGAAAAAGGGCCTTACTACTCCCACAACCGCCACAAATAAAATCTATAGAAACGCTCCACAGATTTAAGCGTATCCTCAAGCAACATTTAATAAGTCTTCACCTATATTAAACCAACCACTACTTCGAATAATCGACAAATACCTGTATTATTATCATTACTATTAGTTTAAGTTAGCTTCATTTTTTTTATTGTTATTTTTCATTACATCGACAATGCCAATGGTCAGGATACTCTGTAATTTAATGGCAATAAATGATTATTATTATTGTTATTACTAATAATTAAGAATGGGGAAATGGTGAAGGAAATTACGAACATTAGAAGGAAGCAAAAAGGAAATCTGGAACAGATAGGAGAATAAAAATTAGATACAGTGGAAAAGGGAATTGTCAAGGAAATTGGAGATAATGAATTAAAAAGGAGCACATTGAGAATTCCATTACTCGTAACTTGGAAGTTAAGCGCCTCAGAAAGGATGGTAGGAGGTAGTGAGAGGATACCCCAAGGTGGGGTGCTGTCACCACTTCTGTACAACTTAACTGTAAACAGCCTGCTCTGTTGTCTCAACGACAGCGGCTACTACACGCTGGGCTATGCGGATGATTTATCCATCCTAATAAGCGGCAAGTTTGAGGCTACTCTGTGCAGTCTTATGCAATCAGCTCTCAGAGTGACCGAAGAATGGTGTAATGAACACTTCCTGTCCATAAACCCGACAAAAACGGAGGTAGTTCTATTCACAAGGAAAAGGAAGAGTGTGTGGGCCTTCGAGCTCCTCTTTCAGAGTCGGTGAAGTATCTAGGTATTACACTTGACAACAAACTGAACTGGAGCAAGCACATCCAGCTTAATGCGGAAAAAGTAAATAGGGCTTTCTGGTAATGTCACCGCGCAATTGGAAGACTTTAGGGTTCATTCCCAAAGGCTGTCCTGTTGCTGTACACCGCTGTGATGAGACCTATGTTCTGTTATGGAGCAATTGTCTGGTGGCCTAGAACTAGACTCTCCTCAACCAAAGCACTCTGTAACCATGTGCAAAGACTAGCGTGTCTTGCGTGCACGGGCGCAATGCGAACAACCCCCACAGCCGTCATGGAAGCCCTCCTGGGTCTGCCTCCACTGGATCTCCACGTAAGAGAGCAGGCCATGTTGGCAGCCTTGCGCCTGGAAAATAAAGGGTTGTTGAACAGCAAAGGTATTGAGGTGGGACACTCGCGAATTCTGGGCGAAGCAGTCAAGCGACTTCCTATACTAGAAGGAGGATCTGACTCGCTCATCCCTCGATTCATACTAGGGAAAAACTACCGCATCTTCTTTGATGCGGAAGTGGCGGATAACGCTTAGTGCTTATGCGCAGCATAGAGAATAAAATTATCAGAATTTCCAGTGACAGCAAAGGCTCTCTGCAGGCACTAGGTCAATACAAAATCACCTCTGGGCTGGTTTCCGAGTGTCACCAAGTGACAAACAGCAATACCCTTCAGCTCGTATGGGTTAAAGGGCATGCTGGAACAACAGGCAACGAAAAAGCCGATAAGTTAGCCCGACTGGCCTGAAAGCAACTGTTTTATGGTCCAGAGCCGGCTCTCCCACTTGCAGTATCAACTGTAAACAACTTGATAACTCAAGGTACCCAAGCCCAACACAAGGCTGGGTGGAACTTGATGTCAGACTGCCGTCACGCGAGAGAGGCCTTCAGAGGACCATCTCGTAGCCTGGCGCGCTTTTGCACAGGGCTATCCAGAAAGAACCTGCGGCTACTTGTGGGCATATTTTCGGGGCACTGTAAACTTAACAAGCACATGCACCGCATGGGCTTGGTCGAATCACCATCCTGTAGAGGATGCTACACAGACAACGAGACAGCGCAACACATACTTTGTGAGTGTCCCGTACTCGTCGAAGCAAGGCGATCCATGTTGGGGGATTCCTGGCCGAACATGGCTAAGATCAGAGCCGCTCCCCCGTTCAGCATCCTCAGGTTTATCTCAGGTGTGGGATGGCTTGAGTGACGTTGTGGGGCTGAACGACTCTGATCAGGGAGGCAGCACAAAGGGCCCGAATAGGTGGCCTACGTGCGCGTGGACTTCTGACCACCCTCCCATCGAAATCCAGAATCCAGAATCCAGAGGTAGAATCAAATGGACATTTAATTAGCACATGGAATTCTCAAAAACTTAAAGGACAAAGAAGAAGAAGTAACAGAAGGTTAACAGAAACAAAATGAAAAGTAACAGAAGGAAAAAAGCTGAATGAATGTTGGATGTATTGGTCAATAGTAGAACAATAGAATATTTGGAATAAAAAGATGAAAAGACGAAAAATAAAGTGATCACGATTTATGAATAATGATACTATGACGAAGAAGAGAAAAGAGAAATTAATTAGACAAAGAAATATCAAAAGAAACTAGGCAAAAGTTTGCAGAAAATAAGAAAAGAAAGGGAAGTGAAAATGAAAATCGTAGCGTATCAGAAACAGTTAACAGGGAGGTTAGAAGAGCACAGTAGTGGTTAGTGGAAGTAAAGAAACGCGCAGAACTATGAAACAGAAAGATTTAAGTGGAGGATGAAAATATCTTTATTGCATAACGTCCACTTATCACCTAAAATTGTGGAGGTAATAACAATCTTATAGGTAGGTACAATTTAATAAACTGAAATGTGTTGCATTGAAAATTTGGATGTAAATAAAACACGTACGTGTATGACATTTTTTTTGAATTAGAAAATGGTTCAGAAAAGAGAAATTCAATTTTAAGGCAAATAAATGTCAGAACACGTCAACTCTGTGAGTGAACGAGATAGTTGCGCATTATTTATTTATTTTTTACCCGGGACAACTGATTATACCCATTTACCGTCTAAAAAAAAAGATATCTAACGCCACCTTGTCTCTGTCATTGATTTTAATTTAATAGACAAATTAAATCGCCAATCCAACTCGAACTCTACGTGAAAACTAGCCAAAAACGTAAGGGAGTTAAAGATTCCTAACTTTCGAGAAACGTAAAAAGTCGATGTTCATGAGTGGGCAAGTAGGAAAGTTGTAGTTGATCCCTTCGGGTTTCAGACCAATGGGAATGTGACTTCTCTTGCTGTGACCGTTATATATAATGTATAATTTCAGTTTTTATTAGTTTTTTTCTACTGTAATATGTATTTGACCTACTAGCACTGGAGGATTGTTATTATGAGGATGTCATTCTATTGAATATAAATAAACGAGTAGATAATAGATTGTGAATATAATCCTATACCTACCGAAAAATACATAACCGTTGGTGTTGTAAAATTGATAGAAAAATCTAGTATAATAACAATTAACAAGGGGGTCACAATTCGTTTGACGTAAAAGGATTTTGCAACGCTCATAAATCAGATTTCTTTTATTTTATTCGCGCAATAACTGCGAGTATCATGTGTGTTATGTTTCTGTGGAGAATTTGTGAATTGTTTTGATATGCCCCAGCTTGTTTTACTTACCGATGCGTGGATCATAAATTATTATTATCCTATAAGCAGTGGGGTAGATTATAGTAGTATTTAAACAACGATGCGCCACTTTTTCCCTAAACTTTATTGAGTTTTCGTTCGATACTTGAGCTTGGCAAACACGAAACTGTATTGCACGTTATTAGTATTTCCCGTTCACGACACTACTATAGTCCTGAAAACCGGCCAGTAATGCTGATGCATGAATAAAGGAAAACTAAAATCAAACAATGACAATTCTCATATGCATATATTATGTTCGTGGTATTGTATTTGGTGCATTTAGATAGTGTTTGCTTTCCGATATTAAAGGTTTATAGCGTTGTTTATTAATTATTATAGCATATAGCTTCAGCTGTTTATATACAAGTAACTTTCCATTGCAGTTATCTAAACAACACATCCAAATCTCTACACTATGCAATTTTTTAAATGCTCGTTTTATTACACACTCCATAGCAAATTGTGTAGGTTCATAATTTTTCGCTTCCGAATCCTGTGTGGATACTCTAAACCTCCTTAAAAATTGGGTCAGATAGCAGTTCGTTTTGTCAAGCTTACAGTTTTCCACGCTTCCAGGTTAATCAGCTTTCTATTTCACGTTTCATTTCCGATTGACCTCATTCGTCGTTGCATTTGGAAACTGTTAACATTTCTGACGATTGATTGATCTCTCAATTCTGCCATAATAATGTTTTCCTTATAAGCGGAATCATAGAAGGAGTAGGTAATTACTAGCCATTCTTCAAAAAGGATGAAATGGGATTTTACATATGCAAATCTGGCGACTGGCAACGAACCAACTAGTATATTTTTTTAAATAAAACTCGTACGTTCTATACCTATACCTACTGCTAACCACCCAGTAAAGTTATTTAACCCTAGTTAACCCTCCTATTACCGATCCTATCGAGTTTTTTAAGTTCTTCGGATGTGGGTAGATTTTGTACAAAAGCAATTTCTGGTAATATTCAAAATATACTGAGTGACATAGAAATTGCAACACCAAGAAGGTGTTGGAATATTTTATTGAAACTTGGTAGATTTGTTGGGCGGACATTTAGTAGTAATTGATTAACTTTTGAGATCCAGTTCGCGAACGTGACAATACTTGTTCATTAGAAAGAAAAAGATGCGGCCCTAACCTGAGACCATACAAGTCCCACTCAAGAAGTTGCTCTTTGAAATACCTGGCTTAGTAGTAAAGATTTCGTTAATTGAATTTATGGTGCAACTTTTGTTAGTTAGGTTTTCGTAAACAATTATTCAAAATACGCAGGGGCGTTATTTTGAAGTAAGTTTCTCAATATACGAAGTTGAGACCCCGTTAAGATAGATTTATATAAGGGCTTACCATGAAATTCCCTAAAACTTAAAAAGCACTATAATACAGAAATGGCACAAAAATACTTGCCAACAGGTCATTAATGGTTGGCGAGCTATCCAAGGTTGTCAAAATTCTAACATTCAGTATAATATATTTCCACAAGATTTGGCAATAAAAAAACTTCATCAAAGACGAATTTGGCTGCAGCAGAGTTGTTTCAACAAGGAGTGGGAGAATTTCATTTGTAATTCATGTACGTTACTTGGATACAACAGAGACGCAGTGCGCAGAAGCCCGAAAATGTCCATTTCGTCAGCTGGTAAGGTTATGACATCGCTATTCAGGGACTCGTGTGGAATACTTTTGATTGATTACTTGGTCAAACTGTTATGTAACACACTCTCCAGGTTCTAGGCAAATTTGATAAGAACATTAAAGTAAAAAAGAATTCATAATGATCAAATAATCACAAAGGGGATTCAATGTAATAAATCTTACGATCACAACCTCCGCTTAGGCAATGAAATTTAATGAATGCGAAATGGGTTATGTTTTTTGTATAAAAAGTACGTAAGTACTAAAGCTACTAGCAATGCAAAACTAGCAGAAAAAACATTTTGACATTAAATAATTATTGTAACAAACCTAGTTATTTAACCTTAAACTTAGGTGAGACAAAATTATTTCAAATTATTTTAATCGGGAGGAAAATTAAAAATTTGTTACAGGAAGCGACATGTTTCGAAACCTAACTGGTTTCATTCTCAAGCTTAAGTAGTTAAATGATTATCGAGCTAATATTAACATGAGTGGCTGAAACAAAATGAATAATTAACCAACATTACGTGGTTTTACAAAAACACTCACTTGAAGGGGAAAAAACGAGAAATATGTAACTTTAACACTAATTAACATTATAATAAAATTAAGCATCAAAGGCCAGTGATGGGAACAATTAAAATAGAGAAACATATTTTACTAAAAAGTTGAACAAGGCCGTTAAGGATGGTCGTAAAACTGCAATTTAACAAACTTACAAATTTGAACAATCTTGTACAGGGTGATAACCAAAAATTACGAAATTTATAACTAATTAAATCATTCCGAAGGTCAGTGATCTCATTAACCATTATTGGGTTATGTTTGTGTTTAGTAATTTCGACCGATTCTAACACGTTTAAAAGGTGGCCTTTAATGCAACTATGAATAATTTCAAAGTCTAAATTGGGATGTATTGGTTTCTCCCAGATGGGAGACCTTCTTAGGGAGTTTGTTAGGTAGGCTGGGTTAATGAGAACTCATGTACTTCATTATTTAACCGACGTTTCGACTGGTCCAGGTCCAGTCATCTTCAGGGTTCTACAGAATTAGTAGTTCCCACAAACCAACAGCTAAACGTCTCAATTGATCCAATTAATAATATACGACTAATTAACACCATGTGGTAAGTACACAAGGCGAACAAATTAAAAACGACGAATAATTAAATGTATAAAAATCAATAATATAACACAGACTGCGTTTGGTTGGACTAACAAACAAGGTCTAAATTCGGATTGAAGGAATGTCCTGGGGAAAAAATGTGATCGGCAAAGGAGGATTTTGGTCTAGGTTATTAGTCTTGATGGAATGGAAATGCTCTTTAAAACGGGTAGAGAAGGATCTGCCAGTCTGGCCTATGTAAAAGGATGAACATGACTGACACTGAAGTTTGTAAATCCCAGCTCGATTAATTGAAAAAGAAAGTGAGTTATCATCAAGACAATGTATCTTCTCACAAAAATGGTTTTGACCTGTTGCACTAAAAATATGGGATTGATGTATTATGAATCATATTTTATTACACGTTCATTTGGACCAATGGTTTACTATCAATTTTGGCTAAACAAATTACTATATAGATTAAGGAAATCTTTACAATATATTAACAATAGGACATTTCTTTCAGGATTGATAGTTTATGAGATATAAGCACCCCAGCAAAAGGTATCAAAAATCAAATCTATTATTAAATCAGGCCAAGTTGAAATATTTTGAATGCATCGGCCTTAAATAATAGTTTTTCAGTACCAAAAATAGATTATCGTTGAGATTTATGAGATTCCAATAAGTATCACAATCCTGAAAGGAAAACGTAGCCATTTGTCGATGGCGCTTACATAATAAGGATGTCTTAATAACGTAGACAAAATTTATTGTTTTACGGTTTACACATTATAAAGTTGATTACATTTGCCAATTCTAGCTTAGATTACACGAGGTAGGGATCAATTATATTATTAAGAGGAAATTAAGGAGGTAATAGTTATGTGCTTTCGGTTTCTGTGTCAACTGTGTTAACAATTCAAAATCTAATTAGTTAATTTCCGCCGTTTCTGCATCTATCAAGCGCAGAATATATCTAAAGGGCCAAATTATTTAGTATGAACATTAAAGCCGTCACTAAAATATCAAGTAATTGTAACATCACCTTAACCTCCTCTATAATGAAGTAGAATATATGTCTGTACTTGACAACTGTTCAAAGTGTAAAATACGACGTTCTTAATCAGCTGTCGTTAATGAAGGTCCATTATTGGGGTACCAATTAAAATAAAAATTTTAACTACATCTCATTCAAAATGTGTGTAAGCGTAAAATAAATTTGTTAAGATTTTGAAAACTGTGCGATTCTCTCAAAGTTTTATTTTGGCACATTCTTCACGGTTATTTAATTTAAACAGAGAATCGAGAGAGATAGGGAGAGAGTTTAAAAATATGCCGTAATAGAAGTCGGTTGATTACAGAAAACTAAGAGCGGAGAAACGAAATTCTAATTACGTGCGACAAACATCACAATAAAGATCAACAATTGATAAAAATTTGAAATGAATCCTTTGATCTCTAGAGTATAATTAAGCATGTAATTAAAATAATTTAGGCAAATCTGAGTGAGAAAATCCACTTTTCAAATGTAACACGTAGGAGTGTAGCAAATGTGAAAGCTCTCTTAGAAGAAACGTTAGCATAGACCTGACTAATTAAAAAGGGCGGCTTACTTAAACATTAAGCCAAAGCTCATTTTAAATGGAGGAATCAAAGAATTTATAAAGTATGTGAAATTGAAATGTGTGTGATAGAGCCTATTGTGCATCCTTTGATGTCTACTTTTTTGCTTTTTATTAAATGGATTATTGGATGTCTAAAGTAAGGATAATAGCAACGCGGAACTATTTATTTTCCGAACTCGGCGGTCTACCGTTTCTTTAGTTATGGAGTAACATATGTCTCCTATTCAGGATTTATGCCGTATGAAACCATTTTACATGTGACATATTACATAAGGGGCGAGTTGGTAACATAAATCATTGCCTTGGCGCCTTGATATGTATACAAAACGATAAAAAGGATTGTTCACAGACACAGTATTTGCCTTTGAAAAAAAAATGGAAAAAAGTAATTATAAATAACATTTCACAGTAGCAACCAAATGGGTTTATAAACTAAATAAAACAAAGGATGTATCACGAAAGTGGAAACAGTCGTGGGGAGGAAGCTGTAAACAAAAGGGAGTGATACATGGATCTGTCGGAAGAACTAACTAAGCGGCCATTTTATTATTTATTTTCGTGTCGTGAATTTGGCCTAACAGCTATATGTGGGGAAATTATTACATATTTCTTGCTTTCCATTTACTTTTATTATGAATGCACTGCGTTACAATTTTATTAATCATTGAATTCAGTTTGAGCTTTACGTTGCTGCAAAGCGAAAATTCTGTTTATTTATACGTAATTAGTACACTCGCAATTAATTATTCGGAGAAAATATGATCGAGCTTTGAAGTGCTGCTTTTTGTCGGTTTAGCAATTTGGTCCGGTTTTTACTTACACTGCAGTGCTTTATTTACCGAACGTGCTACAATAATAAGTGCAGCTTTAGCCATAATTGAACCGCAAAGTACGTACCTATAATACAGGCAAACAATAAATTGAAATTCATCAATGTGTTAGGAGGATAATACCTACATCATAAAATACAGTACAGTGGCGTACCGTGGTTTTCGAAATAATTGGCAATTTACTATGTTTCTAATGCTATTATGCTTTTAAGGTCTCTTAAAAGTTGTGTATGAATGCGTTAAAAAACAATAAGGAAGAGCAAATATGTCTACCCGATCTCTCGGTGCTAAGTTTTTTTATTTGGGAAACAGTTAAAAATAAAATTTAATAAGCACCGGAATAACCACCATGGAAGACTGCATGCGGCGAGTCTGAACAGCATTTGCAGATCTTAATCATCAATCAATAAGAATCTACCTTTTGCAACATCGATTTCAGTTCGTTGGAATGTTTCTTTCTAACACACCCTTTACAGTTTGTGGATTTTCTTTTTGATCACCTTGCTAGTGACATGGTAATTTATTTCCCTTTGTTTTTTTTCACGCTATTAACAGTTTTTTTTAAGCAAATCGCGGTTCCTAATGATGTGGACAGTTCACATTACTAGTTATCGAATATTAGGTTGGAATTCATAACCAAAAATTTAATTTCTTACAGTCCCGAACCACTTTTATGTAGTTTTTTAATTTACCTGTTTATTCCGCTACGAAACAGTTCGTTTACGAAACACTTTTATTTATACAGCTTCCTTGTGCATTACTCTTAACGACACGCCTCAGCCATAGATTAAACGCAAAAAGTAATCTGTTCAACTATATTTTCCTTGTTCTAACAACAGATTTTCCAAATTATTCCCTAAATAATAGCAACGTACTGTTCACACTTTTCACTGGTATTAACTCAATTTTTTCCTTTTCTAACGCAATAGTCCATGTACTATCAACTTTTCAAAACTTAAAGCCGACGATTCACTACTGTCACGTGTCGTCTGGCTTAACGGTTCACCATATCCCCCTTAACTTCGCCTTGATTCCCTTTTATTACCTCAGATTCGGAACTAACTGCAACATTGTTTCTTCAACAGCGCCAAGCAGTGGCGGATTTCCAGTCTTAGCCGCCCTAGGCCATGTAGTACCAGCCGCCCCTTTCTCAGCTTCCATCATTTAGGTACTACATATAAATTTACTTTCTTGCCAAATTATAGTCGGAGCGTATCTACATTATCGTACGATGACGTATTTTATTTAAAATTGCTCCCTAAGTCCCAACACTCCCAACCCAATATGATTTTTAACGATACAAATTTTATTTATACAAAATGAACACGTTAATACTTACTACTTACCTAATAAAAGAAAACAAAACATATTTCAACGAAAACGGAAAACTACAAATATACAAACAACATTCTGCAGTTGACATAGCACTCTTCAATTACTTATCAATCAACTCAAAACAAAACTAAAAACGCACGAAAAATTCAAACTAGGAACGCATGAAATACACAATCAGAATCAACAATTATTAGTACAAGGTGGCAGCGCGCGTAGGTATAAATTCATAAAACTATTTTAAAAATCCAATTATTCAAGTGATAGCGATTCGAATTTCGAATACCTTGTAAAACTAAGAAAGTGACAATGCCGAATCGCCGGAAGCGGAACGTTTATCAAATTAAAACGCTAGTATAGTATTACTCTACCAAGCAGTACAAGTATCAGTAATCTGATTCCGACAGAAGATTATTTTTTGTTTACAGTGCAGGACTGCACGCCGAACTAGTGAGCGTTTTTTGCACACAAAGTTTTATTTTCTTCCGGTCGTTTCTTATTATCATTCTCATTCATCGGTGTCTTTTTTGCCCACTATTGGCCGCCCCTATCTGGCCGCCCTAGGCCCGGGCCTAGTGGGCCTTATGGGAAATCCGCCACTGGCGCCAAGGATAACACACACATCTACATGTTTCTCCCCGAAGTACAATCCACGGCAAAAATAGTTGCAAGGTATAACATGGTAACGAAATTGAGTAATTCATTAGTAGGGAAAAAAGAAATTGCATTGTACATTTTTAAAAGATACTTAACAATAAGCGAATATCATATGGCGTTATTGGCGCGTTTGAAGGAAGAAATCGCGAAAAATCGGGCCCAAATGAAGAAGAAATACTTAGATGCTCTTTCACCAAGACAATACAAAGTATCACAAGTCGATCGCAGTGATGGCTAAACTGCACGAACTGCATTTCAAATTGCTTCCATATTCTCCAGATTTGGCTCCTATTTATATATTATATTATATTTTTATTTTTTATTATATTTATATATTTATATATTATATATTATCCATTCGCAAACTTAAAGAAAATGGTAACCGGAAAGAGATACGGTTTCAATGAAAAGATGATCGTTGAAATTGAATCGTATTTTGAAGGGCTGCGAGACTTATGGACAGGACAGTCATCGTACTATACTAAATTTCCCGTTCGCCAAGCGTTATTCCTAGAATCCTTCATCTTGCACCCAATTTTTTGTAATTTTGGACATGACCAAATCTTCTTTGGTGATCAGTACAATAACCCACGGATAGCAGGAGTGAATAATAGTATAACAGATCAGCTACTTACAAAATTTTACTAAATTAGTTACAGGTAATCACAGACGGTTAAGAGCCCAAAATACGACAGAATTTTCCACAATGGGTTGTGATTTGCAAAATTTTGGTTTTGTTGTTATTTAAGTATCAGGGAATATTATAAGAGAAAGGCACACTAAATATGTGAATGCATCAAACGAACGTTTCCGAAATTTTGGTTAATTAATAAGGATAAATTTATATCTCGCAGATCGATAATAGTGTTTATCTTAGACACACAGTGGTGATGGGAAATGTACCAAAAGGATGAGACCCGGATACATTTGCGAATGCCCGAAACTTTGATTATGTTTACACTGCAGATTACATAGGATAAAAAGCATGGAAAGGAGTAGTAATAATTAAGGATATAAATTAAACGTAAATTACAACTGTAACACGATTTGTGACTGAAAAGTAACGTAAACATTGTATTGTTTGGGTAGATTGATATATTGGGACCGCAGCTAAACGTAAGCGATTTAAGAGAACAAATTTAGGTACGTATTTCATTTAGGGGGATGAAAATTAGAATAGTGCTGAAAAGAGACATTTACAACAATAGCGTTTGGTGAAACACAATAGTTATTGAAACAGGAACTGACCACTAATGCTAGAGCAACAATACCTCAGCACCTTTATAATTTTCATCCCTCTCGTATTGTATTCTATATTTATTAGATAAACTTTATCTACATTTAGTTAACCGCTATATAATACATATACACTTGTTACCGTAAAATTTATGTTCTATAAGCCCTTTGTTATCAATTCTGTTTTCTTACCCATTTAACTATGTTATGGTAAGCAAAATATTTGAACAAGCAAACCACTTATGATTATGTTAAAAAAAAGTAACGTTGGATCTTTGCAGTCGCTATTCTATGAAGTAACTTTCTAAAGGGATGGAGAGTATTAAGTAATGCTCTTTGGGGGATGTTTAATAGCTTCTATTGGAATTCACTCAAATTTTATCTAATTATATATCTAACAACAAGTGTTGAAATTTTTTGGGTTGAAAAATTGTTACGGAACTATTACTGATATCAATGTCTGATTTCTTGCGCACATATGGAATTTGATAATCTTAAGTTTAATTTAGAGAAACGTACGAGGAGTAAACACTATTTACTGCTCCTAACATAGAATAAAACATTCCTTTCTAACGTAATCACCATGAACTGACAGGCACTTCATCCACCTACGCTTTAAGCCTTTTTTTAAAATTCGGTATTCTGAGGAAATTCATGGCGGGCTTTATAACAGTACTATCCTCTTCAAATTTTATTCCTCGGAAAGATTCTAGCTTTGGGAACACTTAACAGTCACTTGCAGACACCTTATAAAGGCTTAAATAATTGTTTAGAATGGTTACAATCGTGCCACAGGAAATGCCTGTTACTCTTTAAAGCCGGTGGATTAGAAAAGGGTGTTTACATTATTTAAGTTTATGAAAATATGATGAACATGAATCCATTTTTGTGGTTTGGAAAATATCCATACGGGCTTGAAGGTAACAAACATGTGTACCTGTACCTATAAAAGGATAATAATAACATGGCTTTGGTCATGGCCTCACGTCACACATTAAAACAGCAGGTTATTTTTCATCTTTTTCCGGGAGCAGAATATTGGTAATTTTACAAAAAAACAATTATCTAAAGGATGTTTTCACACAATTTGTAGACATTTCTCACGTTCGTTATTTCCTTCATTTTATAAAAAAAGGGTAAACTTGTTTGGTTCAATAATAGCTGCGTTGCAATGTTTTTGATTTTCTGCTAATTACGCCGAAATGGAAGAAGATAATTCCAAAATCTTTATCACAATAGCTTCAGCTTCAGCTTGTACTCAGAGTTTATCAATTTTTGTTGAAAAGTAAACTACTTGTGGAGCTGTCGAGCTGTCAAGAAAATGTATGAAGGTAAAATCGTACTTCCAAAATGAAAAAAATAATGGTGTAGATGTATTTGCTAAAGAAAGTGGCAAAAGATGCTCGACAGGAAAGGGTAAATCTTCTAGGAGCCCATTCTGAGTTCAACCCCATTGAATTGTATGTTAAAAGTAAAGTTGCAAAACTAAACAAAACATTCAAAATTAAAGACGTAGGTATATGGCAAGCCGTTTTACCATTTATTCACTGCAGTCGTTATATGTCATTTTAATTCAAATCCATGTCACTTGCGGTAATGAAAATTACGCTATTTTCGTTAAGAAAAATGCAATTTTCATTCTTAATTAAAATTTAAATACAAAAATTATTTTAAATTAAAATGAAAATGAATATGTTTTTACTTTAAAGATTTTCTTGTAGCACATGTCACGATATTCTTACATCATATATAGTTTTCAAGACATACCTATCTGATCACAAAAATTAATTTTCTTGTCATATGATATCCTTCTAACAATTTTTTATTGGAATTCGTTCCGATTCAATTTTAATTTTAATTTAGTTTGTTATGACATATAGTGTATTTACATTTTAATTTAAAAATGAAAATGTTTTCTTATGTCCTACACTTCAAACAGTTGGAATATTAATTTCTATTGAACATGAATTTTTATGTCTTTTGATTTGGCGTTATGATAATTCTATTCGCATTCGTTATAACTTCCAATTTTAATTCTATTTGAATTTATTATGACTGGTGTATTTTCATTTTAATTTAAAAAGTAAGAATGTTCTTACGATATATTAATTTTCAAGTTTTATGAATCCGTATTGTCATTTGAGATTCTCCTTTAGTGTTTTTATTTCAATTCGATGTCTATTTCCATTGTAATTTAATATCCATTCGACTTGAAGGTGTTGACCACACTCATAAGAAATGTAAATAAAAATGAGCTAGCTTACTGAAAACTATTCGGAATTGCACTTCCAATGTCCTGAACAAAAATACAGAATCGGCATAGATATAACGCATAAGATACAATACCATCCGCTCTAGGACAGGAATGTTAACAATACGAACCATTCAAATTAGTTCTACTCGATATTTTTCAAAGAATACTTTAGTACTTCAGGATTAATTATTAAAGGAAATCTAGTTCAGTAAATTATGTGTTTTTCCTTTCATATAAAATCAGCTGAAATTCGACTAAATCATTTGCACGTGCATCTAAAACAACGTGAATAAACCGTACAATTTTTACTCCTGCTTTTAAAATCAAGTCCACAATTTACTTAATTTGAAATTCAAATCCACGATTAATAAATTCAATTTCATAATTTACGGTACCAAAACACAATAATCCCAGTTATTTTATTCATATAATTAAAAAAAAATGGGATGACATATTTTACTTTGAAATCAGTTTACGAAGAAATGGGTTGAAGATCTGAAATGTTTCAGGTGCCGATTATGAACCGAACAAGATTGAAGACTGCAATACTAGAAAGGTTTCATCCTTAGCAAGAAGAGCGAGGTTTCAGGAACGAGATAGTTCTACTTTGCTCCACAGCAATGAAAGACGTGGTACAGAATTCGTTAGTGTCCTCGGCCCCATCAGAAGACTATCGTGTACTATCAAGGGCAACTTCCTCTGTAGACGTGATATGACAAAGGAAAAGAGTTTCGACTTTGTGAAGGATGGCTTTCATGATGACTGCCAGAAAGACTAACTTCTAGATCACTCAAGTTCTTATAGGCCTCATATTATACGGCTCCACTCATAAGACCGACTTCGAAAACGAGCAGGATACTCCTATTGCTCAGCTCATTTAGTACAATGCACATGTCCGTCAAAATCATGAAACCCCGTTCGGCTTCTCTTGCATTCTAAGTTTCGGAGTGCTTCTCTGGTGGATAAAATCAATCGCCTTGGTCTATCTATTAATTATAACAGAGTGAGATACATTCAGAGAAAACGTTGTCATTCAGTCGTGCAACGTTACAACGTCGAAAAACTCGTTTGTTCGACACAAATACGCAGTGGTCTTTTAACTGTCGGAGCTGTCGACAACATAGACCATCCTCCAATAGCAAGAACAGTCAAAGATTCATTTCACGGGACTGCTGTTTCTCTTTTTCAATGAAGAAGACACGAGAACGATGGTACGAGAAGGAGGATCATGCAAGTTTCGCAACGTTCTACCCATTTTGGCCCATACATGTTTAATGGGAGAAAGATCTGAAGATCTTGGAGGTCAGGGCAAAAGATGAACGTGTTCCTGTTCACAGATCTTCAACGGAAACCTTGCTAACTAAGGACGTGCATTATCTTGCCGGAATAATTGATCATCGAGCTCTTGTAAGTATGGCAGAAGATGTGTTCCAACTACCTTCGTAATATACTGTTGTGCTGTCATATTGCCTCGAATGAACGCCAAGGGAGACCTGCTGTCATAAGTAATCGCAAGAATAAAACTTAGATTCGTCAATACAGGCACCACCACGTCATTCAAGATTCCAATGAAATATTTCATTGCACCATTGTAACCGTTGTTGACAATGTTCCGTAGTCAAAAATCGCACAAGTTGCGGTCGATATGATGTGAAGACAAAACTTCGGATTCGGCCATAAACTGTTCTATGGATTACAGACGACATTCTTCATCAAACCATTCGTCACCAATTGCAAGAGTAGAGGAAAATCGGTCTCTAAATGCAATTGTCTTAAGTAACGATCTTGGCGCTCATTCGTTCCCCGGTTCCTCTTTTACGATGTTGCTGGCCATCTTCAAACTATGTACGACACATTGTTATCACATTAGACAGACTTCGATTTCCGCGGGTGGGAATTTTGCCAAATGAAAAACCAGCTTCACAAAAATCAATAATTCGACCTCTCTCGAATTCCTTTTAATTAACGGTAATATCCTCCTTGCCGTACTCTAGGTATGATGAAACAAACAAGACACGTTAACAAAGGAACAACAACAAACCGTACGAAAACACAGACAGAATGAGAGTTATGAAAACTGTCAAATGTGACGTCAGTACATTACCACTTGATCTCGAAAGTTAATCAATTATTACTTAATGTCCGCCCAACAAATCTACCAAGTTTCAATAAAAAACTTCAACCCCTTTTGCTGTTTCAATTTCTGTCACTCAGTGTATTTTTCACGGTAGTGTGTATCTGTTTAACGATCCTTCTATGTCACCGGATACAAATAAAGAATTATAATAAATAATAGTAAACAATTTTTAAACCAATAAAAATAAATTTTGATATGTAGATATTACGTCAAAAAATTGTCAGAATATCTTTGAACCTTTCTGTATTTGATAGTACTGCATTACAAGGCTTTGTATGAAGTATTAAAATGTAGTGCAGAAGATGTCGCTTAACATAATATACTATAACCACACAGTATACTTCCAACATATTTTCAGTTCACTGTTTAACGTTCAAATCTACAATTACTAAAAAGACAGATAATTTGAGGCAATTTCTCGTAAATTTATTGAGAACCAAGGAAGTAGTAATTACGACTAGCCCGTTAGCGCGTTACAAATTAGAATCTTACTTAATGACAATGCTAGCTCCTCTGGCGGTGTAATTATTATGAAATAATTACAGTAAAAGGATATTAAAGATAACGCTTCCTAAATGAAAGCTTTCAATCTTCCTCCATCAAACCTACAACTCGAAAAATGAAAACGAAAGAAAAACTAACCGTATTTGTTTAAATAACAGTACTAATAAGATGAAGATGTTATAGTCATCTGTCTCCATTCAGAAAAAATTTTTAAATTTTCCTATGTAACTGAAGTCAGATAAAAATTATGTTATCGTATTTCTTGAAACTAATAAACGTGGGTGATCAGAACATTTTTGTTATATTATACTCGTATTATCCAGTGGGGGTTTCTAAGGTAAAAATGTCATGTATTGTGGGATCAGTGGTACACTACGTCCCATATACCTACACCCAGTTATTGATCAGAAAATGTCCGACCACGTAGTGGAACTAGCATTAAATGTATTGGAAATTAATATATTTGCGAAAATGTGCAAGGCTTAGTATAGGTACATACCGACATTGGCGCAATCAATTTATAAAGTGGTTTGCAAAGTTTTACAGTTAACTTTTTTGTAAAACACGCCGCTTCGGATTAATTAAGATACAACGCTTGTTAAATTACAAAACAAACGAATTTTGAAGGGTAAGATAAGTATACCTTCAATAATTTAATTTTCGCATATTCCATTTTCTAAATTGTTTTTTCTGTTACGGATACTATGCCATAAACCTAATTATCAACCTCCTTTTCAAGTAATAATTCCTTACTGTACTGTATAATATTTTAACAAAACGCGTCATTTTAGTGCTTTTTAATTAGTTATTTAGTACCTTAACTGAATATTAGAAAATTGATTAACAGGCAGATCAAGGTGGAGTTGTACCACATACTAAATATATGAGGTATTATAATATTTACAATTAATTTATAAGAGATGCTAGTTCGCTTGTGATTATGAAATCTTGGTAAAATAATGCTTTATTAATATACACTTTTATGATTTGTCGAGAATAAATGAATTATTTAGATGAGAACAACAACAGCTTTTTGGAAAACGTTTTTAATTCGAAATTGAATACATAAATGTCCTCGCCATTTCAATAACAGCGCGGAAATCCCCCTCATAGTTTGCGTTTTGCTGAGGCGTGTATGGGGCTGTCAATCTCTGTGTGACCCCGTTGCACTCGGGATCTCTCTTAATTCGTTGTTGTCCATTTCATTACCATTGTCAGTAATCAACTCTCTAATTCAATGGTCCAACATTTTTGAGTGTTGCAGTACCTTTTAAGCATTTCTTTTACCTCTGATTTTTCTGACATGAGGTAACCATATCTAAACGTTGTATGATTGTCCTTAAAAACAACTAAGAACTTTTCTTACTATATGATTCCTTAAAAGGTTCCCACACGTCTGCCAAGAATAATTCCCTGGTTTTGTTGATTTTTCCCTATGGCTAAATAGCAGCCTATGCGCTTTACCATGGATGCAAGGCTCACATAATTGATTTTCTTCGGTTGAAACTTTTAGATGCAGCTCTTTGTAAATTTTAGCTTGTACGTGCCTTTTATCTTGATGACTCTACCTCGCGTGGTACAACTGCAACTTATTATCAACAAAATTTACCTCAGGGATTTCTTTTGGTAGCACCGGTTTGATTTTTTACCTCGAATAAAGTACCTCCTAGTTCTCTCGATCCATTTAACTTCAGCTTTCCCTGATTTGAGAGCCTGCATTCTCTTGCTGTTGACTCAAATACACTCTTTGGATATCTGTCTCGTGCTGCTAGAACAGAGAACAAATTTCTGCACAGATTTGGTACATACCAGATATCCTTTAGCACAAATTTTTCCCCAGTTACCAAGGTTTTTACTCTTACGGTTCCCGTGCCTATGACGGGAACGACTTCTATTCTATTCCTGCTGATTGTGTGCCAAGCGTACACCCCCTTCGAAGGGAACGTATCGAGATTTATATTAATCTCGAAGTGTCCAAAGACTATTTTAAATGAACACATATGCAGCTCACCAGCGTGGCCTTCTCCAGATGCCTACCTTAAGGTATGTTTTGTGCACTGATAGGTTTAAATGCTACCGTGTGGTGTTGTGTACTAATACGCAGTGTATTTGTCCGCAGGTCTGGTTAGATTGCATGTGATCCTGTGACCATGCTAACGATTGAACAAAGAGTGTTTCTGGTGGAGCATTTCCGCAATGGAGTCGCGTTTACCACAGCAGTTGCAGATGTATTTGCACCAGGAGCGAAGGTGCCTAACCGAAATGCTGTTCGAGACCTCATAACCAAGTTTTGTGAAACCGGAAGCGTTCATAATGCTCTAAAATCATCCGAAGAGAAGGTGTTGGAAGATGATGCTATTTGACTTGGCTTCATCGGATTGCTTTCTGTGGGGTACGTTGAAGGGAAAGGTTTACGAACATAATTCGCACACCATACAGGAATAGCTAGATGCACTGACCCATCAAATTCGGAACATCGCTCCCAACGTTATTTACGTTTTCACAATTTGGAGGAATGTGTGAACTTGTGCCTCAAAGTGCGGGACCAGCACATCTAGCATGTCCAGTAGTTTACACATCACCTAATAGTTAACTACTTCATAGTTACTTATGAACGCTCTGTTGTTTCTAATTCATTCTTTAGAAAACTTAATGACGTTTTGAGTGGTGTACATTTAAAAAGTGGGTGTTCTACAATCTGTATCAAGTTAATAACGAATTCTTTAATTTCATCGATAAATAAAAATCAGTTAAACCCCAATGGTGGTTTTCCTTCTTATTACAAGCAAAACAATTCAGGGAACTTTTTGTATGTTTTCCTTTACATGCAACAACCTTTCTGTATTATTTAGATCAAAGAAAAATAAAGTTCCACTTTGTATACCGATTTTTCCGCGTGTAATATTATTTCTCAGAGTTTGAGCGGTGGAAATCTGTTCTATGAACAATTTCTTCTGACTGGCTACACTTTAAGAAAGTAAAATTTTGTCATTTTATTGAACAAAAGTTTGTGTTGTTATTATAATATATTGTAAATATTTTTTGATATACGAGTAGTATGATGAAGTACGTTAAATCTGTTATAAATTCGATGTGCGGGCATATTATCGCCCCTTGCAAAAGAGCTCTTTTGTTTCATTATATTTTTAACTTCACCCTCATACAACTTGACTTTGTAATTGGCGATACGCTTGAGGGGTCATTTAGAAGTACTAATTCCGCTGCATTTTCGTTAATTTCTAATTGTTTTCTATATTAAAGCTTTGTTTCAAAGTCACGTTTCAACTGTGAAATTTCATTAAAAGTAATTGTTACATTTCAAACTTTAGGAATTACCATAATAGTTATCAGTAATTACCTTGACAACATTTTATTCCTTTAACTACTCCTTTAATACAAATTTGCATTTATAAAAAAATGTCTTACCTTGTCACAATTAAAGGGCGGTGTCTTATGCATACATTAAAGGAAAACTAATTAGAATATAAATGCTTAGTACCTATGTAATATTTGTAATAAACAACACCTCTAAGCAAATTTCTTCAAAAGTCTCTTTGTGAATCGTAAGAGTTCTTCCAATTTCAGGAACGCATCAGGCAGGATATCTAGAAATGAATGCCAATTTAGACGCAAATGAAAAGACCGGTTCGTTTTTATTATGGCCTGACACACCTGAAAGGAAAGACAAAAAAAATACCGAAAAACTACAGCTTGTTTTAACATCATCGAATCGCTAGAAAATCGAACATCAAAAAAGAGATAAAAAATTGAAGAGAACGAATTAAAACAGGGTCAAGAAGAAAGGACAAAGAAACAACAATTGAGGGGGTTAGAAGTAAAAGAGTTTAAGTGCACTTTTTTATAAAGATGCTTTAAGTGCATATTCCTATAGTTAAAGGTTATTACTATTTGTTAGTAAAAAGATTTAAGTGTATTTCGCCTCTCTAGTGGCGTCTATTGGTCTGGTAAATAATGTTAAGTGAAAAAGGCGCGATTTGAGTTAGAAGTAAACAGGTTCAAGTGCCCTTGAATCGTAAGTTATAACTTCAATGGTTTTACGCAAAGATTTTAAACGGTAATTTTGATTCAAGTACATTTTTATAAAAAAAGGCAGAAGACAGAAAAAATACTCTATAACGCCTATTTGACAGAATAGTTTCAGCGATACAGATAAGATCTCCACTAGAAATAATTTCCCTAACTATTTACTGGAATTTTCAAATATCAATAAACTTGAAGCTAATTATCTCTCAACAATAAAAAATGCGCTTAAACCGTTTACTTTCAAGCCCCTCAATTGAAAGAAGAGGGTAAAAATTATAAATAAGAAATAAAAAGTCGAAGAACACTACACACACTACAGTGGAAGAAGTAATAAGTAAACGGAAGAGCAAGCAGATGAAAGAAAAAAGGTTATAATAATAATAATAATAATAATAATGTTTATTCACACCGTCAATACAATTAATAATGCACGATGTCGTCAGAAAGAAAAAAAAGAGTTTTATTCTAGTGGAAGAAATGGCTAGGGCGGTCAAAACTATAATAGTAAGTCAGGCGGCAATTCCACTAGAAAACGGTACACATATGTATATCAAGGGGGACTATTGACTGCAATCTAAGGTTCATGTCAGAAGATCGGGAGCATGGTCGAGAAGGTACAGAGGTGGGGGGCTGAAACAGGCAAAAAGGCGTGTTCTAGCCTCGCTAGTTAATAATACGAATCTGCACGCGTGTGGGGGAAGGCAGTAGGAACAAGGAAGGTTAACGAGATAATATGGTGCAGAGAAAATGACACTGGAGTGAGCGGACAGTGAGCACCGCTGGTTGTTCGTGGTGGTCGGCATAATCTCACTAAGAGAGGAAGAGATGGATGGGCAAAAAGTTTGATGTCTAACATATGCAAGTAGGTAAATAGAAAGCACGAGGACAGAATACTTCTTCACCCAGTTCCTAACTGAGCACGGCGAGAACATTGAATCTACACAGATTTAGCAAAAGAAACACAAATGTGTTTTAGAATACGCGCTATGGGGTGGAGTAGTAATTTACTTTTTGTGTACTATGATTCAAACGAGGGAAACGAAGGCACCGTGGAGTGCATAACTCATTCCCAAATTTAAAAAGGCTATGACTGGCAAGGCCAATAGAACATGTGCCTTTAGATACAAATATATGAAGGGCGTCTGGCACACACTCAAGATATAAGCCATCTACTTAAAAGTCTACTCGCAACACGCAATCAATACCTCATTTTTTAATTAAAAAAAATACTACATTAAAAATTGAGGCATTTACTGACTGGTAACATCAACAATTTAAATTTATGACAATAAAAATCAAGATTCGCTTAAAAAACTTTAGAGTCAAGCGTTTTTGAGAAAGTGCACATTTTATGTTCACTCAAATATATCAATAAATAAATGAATTAGGGAATCCACCTGTGCATTACTCCTACATTTTCACTTTCACCTATATGGGTTTATAATATTGCCCTGTACCTCGTCTTAAACAAAATACATTGTATATTAATTATATCATTGCTTTTTGTAAATTTCTCAACGGATGTAAACTATGCACAAGTACATCAGATTCCTTTAGGAATTGAGTACATATAAAAAATGAGTAGGCCACATTCATACTTAAAACAAATTTACATCCGCTATCAGTTCTTTTAGTTATGTGATATGTTGCGCTGGTGTTTGTGGCGCACAAAATTACAAATGAGTAAATTTAATTAGTGAGCCCATAGATAAAATGGGAATGAATTTTGCTTTGTTTCAAACATACGGTGTACGAGTTTACGATTTTAATTGACGTAAAATTTCATTAACTGATACATGTGCTACACAATTTCAAACGGATTTGTTTTTGTAATGAACCAAACAAAAAATATTTTTCAGCGACTGAAATTAATACATTTTAATATCTTGTAAACAGGTGACAGTTTAATAATTTTAGCCCTTGTACTTAAAATAATTTAAATTCCCTTAACTGTAGATTAAATTTTAAAACGCTTTAACTTGGTTAAACAATCCTTGTTTTTTGCTTGCAAGTTGCTACGAAGAAACTTTTTACATATACGTAAGTCTGTAATTTGACCTCTTCGACGATTGGATAATAATAGAAGGAACAGTACTGTATATGTGTTTAGTTATTGATAATTTTCAGTTCTATTAGTTTGAAATAATCTAACTTGGATAGTAGAAACCGAAGCAACCAATTTGGTAAACTCTGAGCTGTTTAATCATTAAGGAAGGACAATCTATGAAATGTTCTGTTGATAATATAAGGTAACGTGGCTAACTTGGAAACCTAATGAGAGTAGTTTCTCCCAATAAAAAAATGGCAGATGGATTCAAACATTTATTTCAAGTATTTCCTACGTGAACAATGACCAGAACTACCAGAGTTATTGAGTCACGAGACAAGACAATATTACGATCCTTAAGTTACCACCTAACACCGTTCGTTTTTTACATTTTCGCCTTACTGCCTTGAAACACGAAAAAATAACTGAGGATCAAGATTTGTTAAAATGTAAATGACCTAATCTACAATTGGAAGTAAATGCCACCGAATGAGTTCCGTAAGTTAAATATTACAAAGAATAATCAATTCAATTGAAAAATGATACAATTCATTCACTTCCCCAATATCTCCTGTACACTGGGGACTGGGGAAAAATGTTGAATTCTAGATAGAGATTCGAGGGTGGACACCCACACTTCCCCTGACAGGGGCTCTTTGTGCTAGCTCCTTGGTTACAGTTGTTCCACCCTGCAACATCATGTCCGCTAAAAATCTTGAAACCGCGGATCCTCTCAGTTGGACACTTACAAAGAATCTGATGAGCCATGTCTTCGGCTGTGCAGCATTCCCACAAGATGGTGATTTCAGTCGTGTGCTCGTTAGTTTTATAGTCACCGACGTAGATTCATCCTCGAGATCCCTGTACAGAAATGCGGCAGACCGTGAGTTGGTTTCTTGAAGGTTTCTCTCGGTTAGCACTTGGAATTTTGCCTAGTGGTTGGGCAATATGGAAGTTAAGTTCTTTGGATTAAATACATTCCATTGTTTTAGATCCATCCGTAAAAGTAGATATATCGGGTTGGGATAGTCAATCGCCTAGAACAGGGGTGGCCAACCCAAAGATGTCTTGCGGGCCACTTTGGAAATACATCATAACTCGCGGGCCGCATATAAATTATATCTCCTTTATCAGATTGAGACCCAGGACGAACCATGATACCAGACGAGAAGAGACGAGACCACACCACGGACATTGTATACCCTACTTAATTTAATAACCTGTAGAATGTGATTCATGATCTAGTCTTACACGTGGAGATCCAGTGGAGACAAACCCTAGAAGGATCCCCATAACAGCTATAAGGGTGGTCTACATTGCGGTCGTACACGTGATTGAGTAGTACAATAGTGGTTGTGGAAAGTTTGATTTTTTGGTATCACCCACAATTGCGTGAAAATGTCGATGACCTAAATGCCAAGGAAATTTTACAAAAAAGAAAAACACCATTTTTCCCATAACCCCATATGAGAAAACTCATAAGCCAGACAGTTAATGATAGTTCCTTTAATCAAGGGATTTAAGTATTTAGCTTATTTACATAGATTATTTTTAAATTAAATGAAGTATTAAGTAATAACCTTTAATTGTTACACTCGTCAAATCGTTGAAGAGAAATGCAAAGAACGTGAGACAAGAGAAAGAAAAGTAATAGAGGCGCATTTTCCGCCGTGATGTACCTAATCAATAATTATATTAAAATTTCCTGGAGATCTAGAAGAAATAATTTTATGATTGCGTCATTCCTATTTACAATGTAATGCATTTCAGGTAAGAATTTTACATATCAGTAGATGATCAGCGTTAATAAACAGCGCAACCACTTCCATTCTGAAAATGTTACATGCATTGGCAATTAAAATTGATAAATAATTAGCTAATATTTTCATAAAATTATCATCAATGTGATTCCCTTTTTGGGTATTTTGAAATATCAGTATTTTCTCCCTAATTAGCAATCGTGTATTCTGTTGAGTTTCGGTAAGAAGTCATTTGAATTTCGACTGTATAAATCAAGTTCCGAGCTTCTCAAGTGGAGAAATTATGCATTTAAATATGAATTAATTAATGCACGTCAGGTGTATTGATTTAAGCTTTAATTAATTCGTTTAGTGTTATATATTTTACATAGAAGTCCACATTTTATGTCTATTTCATAAATTAGGTTAAAGTGCCTTAATTAAATACATAAATAATTTAATTTGACGTAGGGTACGCTCAGTTTATTACCGTAACATAAGAATGTTATATAAATTTGGAAGAAACATATTTTGAGTGCTTAATTATTATTTGTACAGACGCAGACGGCATTAATTACTGTTTATTGTTACTTCTTCAATTTGTGTAGTATTGTTAAGTAATTAATCATAGAGATATTGAAACGAAGTGAGTTATTGTGCTTTTATTGAACTATATCAAAAGGATGTTATACTCACTCGAAATTGGTTAGCAACTCATATTCTTGTCAATAGTTTGAGGAAGAAATATTTGTAAATGTACGAGCCCAGAATCATATCATTTGGCCCAGTCATTGTTTTCTTTTTTATTGTATTTTAGAAGACTTTGATGAACACGAAAAGAAAATCTATTGAATGCAACTATTATTATTGTAAATTGAAACATTGATATAACAATTTTTTACTAAAACTAATATTAGAAAGTATAAATTAAAAAACCTTTTGAGCTAAAATTTTATTTTTATTTTTCTAATGGCTATCGATTTCGGTCTACACGTAGACCATATTCAGGCCATGCTGAAATTGACATTAATGAGTAACAAGGTAAGTGGAGTATTATGATTATATGTTACTCATTAATGTCAATTTCAGCACGGCCTGAAGATGGTCTACGTGTAGACCGAAATCGATAGCCATTAGAAAAATAAAAATAAAAATAAAATTTTAGCTCAAAAGGTTTTTTAATTTATACAAATATAGGAGCTAATCATGGAGCAATTCATAAAAACTAATATTAGAAACCTAGAGATATGCACAGAACACTAAATTTAATGATAAAACAATGACTGGGCCAAATGTTATGATTCTGGGCTCGTATGTACAATGACTATTTTACATTTAGAGAACTGCATCTGAGTGAGCTTTATTCCATTCACATGTGGTATACTATTCATTACAATTGGGGACAATGGGCTAACAAAAATTCCTGGTAGATACACGAAGCACATACCTCCAGAAGTATTGGTGCCTGGTGGGAATTGTTGGTGAAACAATTTTAGGGCCGTTTTTTTTAAAAAATAATTTGATTAAAAGCCTAGAATTTGAACAGTTTGAAGTATGCTTCTGTTGAAGACAATATAGGTAGGTAGGTAGGTAGGTATAAAGTTTTCACTGTATACTGCAATTCACATTTATTGTGGATAATAAAATTATTGGTGTTTTTTATATCTTTAGACTTACTGAGATCTAATGCCGACTCCTGATTCTGGATTTTTAAATTTCAAAACTGAAGCAAACATATCTGATGGATGTAAAATTTGTTATTTGGGGACATTTTTGAGATGATTCGTAAATCGTAAGTTTTCTACTATTATCCGAAGTTTCATTTCACCACCCTGACCTAAGACAAGAGTGAACTACCCTACTTTCCATTTATATCAATCTCTAAAAATAGAATAGACGTGACGATGTGTATTTATTTTGAAATCTATGTTAATAAATCGAAATACTAAAGTAACCTATGTGCAATTTTAGTGTGTCTTGTGTGTGGAATTTTTGGTCTATGCGCTGAAGGTGTAAACTATAACTCTTATTTAGGATACGCTGTCTTCTTTGCGTAACGTTTTAGGTATTATGCGAAAGAGAAAACGAAGTACAATGAACAGCATTAATCATTTCCCAGGAAAATATCTACGCACTTCTACCGGTTCGCAATAAACCTAATTTTTCTATAAAACACTTGTACGAAATGGTGTCTTGATACCTATCTAACAAAAGAAATGCAGAATTAATAAAGTCGTCGGTCATTGAGAATAAATTCTTAAAATGGAAAATACAAAGGACATTTGTTTCCCTGTTTGAGATTATTCCGGTCACTTGAAGATCGCCTTTGGGAAAAAAAAACTTTTAGAAGCTATAAATATATCGCAAAACTCTGTTTTCCTTGCATACATTATACATCACTATTTAATATTTATGGCAGGGCGAGATGTGATGGAATAGTGAAATAATTCCACACGTACCTATATTGTTCCTTCGCCTTATATAGGTTTTAATACTAATTCGGTGTTTCCGAACCATCACGTTCGGCAGACATGTCTTAGGTTTTAATGAAAGCATTAATAACCATTTGTGATTATAAAAAATGTTCACTTGTGTATGTGTTGAGTTTATAATAAAAGCGGAACGCCTTTTTGATAAGAAACTTCATCTTTTGAAACGTCTGCTGAAATTATATCTAAATTTTATTTTTTCTGTACTGAAAGGCGCCGGAAGTGCTTTTTTTGTTTATAGCAAAATGCTTTTATGTAACACATATCTGAGTTGATATATCGTTTGATCTTGCGATCCATCACAGATACTCTATACACCACCATCGATTTAATATTCATTTGTATTACTTTTGTTGGTTAATGCCATCATAAACAGAGCCGACATAATGAATAAAAATATATACTCTTGAAATAAAGAATAGAATTACGTTAACTAATATACTTATTTAGATCGACCAGTTTTGAAGGAAAGAACATTATGGCGTCGCACTAGATAT
>CM070082.1:1352909-1438242 GCA_036250285.1 Pyrocoelia pectoralis
ACGGTTCGACTTAGAATGGAACGGTTTGGAATTATTTAATTGTCGTCTAACGATCTAAAAGAAACAATCGTTACTTGGTCGAATTTCGAGAGTTCGTTTTTTAGCCTGAAAAAACTCAAAGGGGTTAACCTTGCTTTTTTTGCAAAAAAATGAAGAAATTTTTTGTTCGAGATAAGTTCAAAATATGTTAGTTTACTTCATAAAAGATAGTTTAGAGTAAAATAAGTGTACCAGGTCGAGCTGTAAGTGTCTCTTTGTACGGTAATGGAGGAAAGGGCGCTGCGAAGGGACCCTCTATTTGGATCTTTAAAGTTGCGATATCTCCGAAACGGTTCGACTTAGAATGGAACGGTTTGGAATTATTTAATTGTCGTCTAACGATCTAAAAGAAACAATCGTTACTTGGTCGAATTTCGAGAGTTCGTTTTTTAGCCTGAAAAAACTCAAAGGGGTTAACCTTGCTTTTTTTGCAAAAAAATGAAGAAATTTTTTGTTCGAGATAAGTTCAAAATATGTTAGTTTACTTCATAAAAGATAGTTTAGAGTAAAAAAAGTGTACCAGGTCGAGCTGTAAGTGTCTCATTTGTACGGTAATGGAGGAAAGGGCGCTGCGAAGGGACCCTCTATTTGGATCTTAAAGTGCGATATCTCCGAAACGGTTCGACTTAGATGGAACGGTTTGGAATTATTTAATTGTCGTCTAACGATCTAAAAGAAACAATCGTTACTTGGTCGAATTTCGAGAGTTCGTTTTTTAGCCTGAAAAAAACTCAAAGGGGTTAACCTTGCTTTTTTTGCAAAAAATGAAGAAATTTTTGTTCGAGATAAGTTCAAAATATGTTAGTTTACTTCATAAAAGATAGTTTAGAGTAAAAAAAGTGTACCAGGTCGAGCTGTGTAAGTGTCTCATTTGTACGGTAATGGAGGAAAGGGCGCTGCGAAGGGACCCTCTATTTGGATTTTAAAGTTGCGATATCTCCGAAACGGTTCGACTTAGAATGGAACGGTTTGGAATTATTTAATTGTCGTCTAACGATCTAAAAGAAACAATCGTTACTTGGTCGAATTTCGAGAGTTCGTTTTTTAGCCTGAAAAAACTCAAAGGGGTTAACCTTGCTTTTTTTGCAAAAAATTGAAGAAATTTTTTGTTCGAGATAAGTTCAAAATATGTTAGTTTACTTCATAAAAGATAGTTTAGAGTAAAAAAAGTGTACCAGGTCGAGCTGTAAGTGTCTCATTTGTACGGTAAGAGGAAAGGGCGCTGCGAAGGGCCCTCTATTTGGATCTTTAAGTGCGATATCTCCGAAACGGTTCGACTTAGAATGGAACGGTTTGGAATTATTTAATTGTCGTCTAACGATCTAAAAGAAACAATCGTTACTTGGTCGAATTTCGAGAGTTCGTTTTTTAGCCTGAAAAAACTCAAAGGGGTTAACCTTGCTTTTTTTGCAAAAAAATGAAGAAATTTTTTGTTCGAGATAAGTTCAAAATATGTTAGTTTACTTCATAAAAGATAGTTTAGAGTAAAAAAAGTGTACCAGGTCGAGCTGTAAGTGTCTCATTTGTACGGTAATGGAGGAAAGGGCGCTGCGAAGGGACCCTCTATTTGGATCTTTAAAGTGCGATATCTCCGAAACGGTTCGACTTAGAATGGAACGGTTTGGAATTATTTAATTGTCGTCTAACGATCTAAAAGAAACAATCGTTACTTGGTCGAATTTCGAGAGTTCGTTTTTTAGCCTGAAAAAACTCAAAGGGGTTAACCTTGCTTTTTTGCAAAAAAATGAAGAAATTTTTTGTTCGAGATAAGTTCAAAATATGTTAGTTTACTTCATAAAGATAGTTTAGAGTAAAAAAGTGTACCAGGTCGAGCTGTAAGTGTCTCATTTGTACAGTAATGGAGGGAAAGGGCGCTGCGAAGGGACCCTCTATTTGGATCATTCAAGTGCGATATCTCCGAAACGGTTCGACTTAGATTGGAACGGTTTGGAATTATTTAATTGTCGTCTAACGATCTAAAAGAACAATCGTTACTTGGTCGAATTTCAAGAGTTCGTTTTTTAGCCTGAAAAAACCTCAAAGGGGTTAACCTTGCTTTTTTTGCAAAAAAATGAAGAAATTTTTTGTTCGAGATAAGTTCAAAATATGTTAGTTTACTTCATAAAAGATAGTTTAGAGTAAAAAAAGTGTACCAGGTCGAGCTGTAAGTGTCTCATTTGTACAGTAATGGAGGAAAGGGCGCTGCGAAGGGACCATCTATTTGGATCATTCAAGTGCGATATCTCCGAAACGGTTCGACTAGATTGGAACGGTTTGGAATTATTTAATTGTCGTCTAACGATCTAAAAGAAACAATCGTTACTTGGTCGAATTTCGAGAGTTCGTTTTTTAGCCTGAAAAAACTCAAAGGGGTTAACCTTGCTTTTTTTGCAAAAAAATGAAGAAATTTTTTGTTCGAGATAAGTTCAAAATATGTTAGTTTACTCATAAAGATAGTTTAGAGTAAAAAAGTGTACCAGGTCGAGCTGTAAGTGTCTCATTTGTACAGTAATGGAGGAAAGGGCGCTGCGAAGGGACCATCTATTTGGATCATTCAAGTGCGATATCTCCGAAACGGTTCGACTTAGATTGGAACGGTTTGGAATTATTTAATTGTCGTCTAACGATCTAAAAGAAACAATCGTTACTTGGTTCGAATTTCGAGAGTTCGTTTTTAGCCTGAAAAACTCAAAGGGGTTAACCTTGCTTTTTTTGCAAAAAAATGAAGAAATTTTTTGTTCGAGATAAGTTCAAAATATGTTAGTTTACTTCATAAAAGATAGTTTAGAGTAAAAAAAGTGTACCAGGTCGTGCTGAAGTGTCTCATTAGTACGGTAATGGAGGAAAGGGCGCTGCGAAGGGACCCTCTATTTGGATCTTTAAAGTTGCGATATCTCCGAAACGGTTCGACTTAGAATGGAATGGTTTGGAATTATTTAATTGTCGTCTAATGATCTAAAAGAAACAATCGTTACTTGGTCGAATTTCGAGAGTTCGTTTTTTAGCCTGAAAAACTCAAAGGGGTTAACCTTGCTTTTTTTGCAAAAAATGAAGAAATTTTTTGTTCGAGATAAGTTCAAAATATGTTAGTTTACTTCATAAAAGATAGTTTAGAGTAAAAAAGTGTACCAGGTCGAGCTGTAAGTGTCTCATTTGTACAGTAATGGAGGAAAGGGCGCTGCGAAGGGACCATCTATTTGGATCATTCAAGTGCGATATCTCCGAAACGGTTCGACTTAGATTGGAACGGTTTGGAATTATTTAATTATCGTCTAACGATCTAAAAGAAACAATCGTTACTTGGTCGAATTTCGAGAGTTCGTTTTTTAGCCTGAAAAAACTCTAAAGGGGTTAACCTTGCTTTTTTTGCAAAAAAATGAAGAAATTTTTTGTTCGAGATAAGTTCAAAATATGTTAGTTTACTTCATAAAAGATAGTTTAGAGTAAAAAAAGTGTACCAGGTCGAGCTGTAAGTGTCGGCGCTGCGAAGGGACCATCTATTTGGATCATTCAAGTGCGATATCTCCGAAACGGTTCGATCTTAGATTGGAACGTTTTGGAATTATTTAATTGTCGTCTAACGATCTAAAAGAACAATCGTTACTTGGTCGAATTTCGAGAGTTCGTTTTTTAGCCTGAAAAAACTCAAAGGGTTAACCTTGCTTTTTTTGCAAAAAAATGAAGAAATTTTTTGTTCGAGATAAGTTCAAAATATGTTAGTTTACTTCATAAAAGATAGTTTAGAGTAAAAAAAGTGTACCAGGTCGAGCTGTAAGTGTCTCATTAGTACGGTAATGGAGGAAAGGGCGCTGCGAAGGGACCCTCTATTTGGATCTTTAAAGTTGCGATATCTGCGAAACGGTTCGACTTAGATTGAAACGGTTTGGAATTATTTAATTGTCGTCTAACGATCTAAAAGAAACAATCGTTACTTGGTCGAATTTCGAGAGTTCGTTTTTTAGCCTGAAAAAACTCAAAGGGGTTAACCTTGCTTTTTTTGCAAAAAAATGAAGAAATTTTTTGTTCGAGATAAGTTCAAAATATGTTAGTTTACTTCATAAAAGATAGTTTAGAGTAAAAAAAGTGTACCAGGTCGAGCTGTAAGTGTCTCATTTGTACAGTAATGGAGGAAAGGGCGCTGCGAAGGGACCATCTATTTGGATCATTCAAGTGCGATATCTCCGAAACGGTTCGACTTAGATTGGAACGGTTTGGAATTATTTAATTGTCGTCTAACGATCTAAAAGAAACAATCGTTACTTGGTCGAATTCGAGAGTTCGTTTTTTAGCCTGAAAAAACTCAAAGGGGTTAACCTTGCTTTTTTTGCAAAAAAATGAAGAAATTTTTTGTTCGAGATAAGTTCAAAATATGTTAGTTTACTTCATAAAAGATAGTTTAGAGTAAAAAAAGTGTACCAGGTCGAGCTGTAAGTGTCTCATTTGTACGGTAATGGAGGAAAGGGCGCTGCGAAGGGACCCTCTATTTGGACCTTTAAAGTTGCGATATCTCCGAAACGGTTCGACTTAGAATGGAACGGTTTGGAATCATTTAATTGTCGTCTAACGATGTAAAAGAAACAATCGTTACTTGGTCGAATTTCGAGAGTTCGTTTTTTAGCCTGAAAAAACTCAAAGGGGTTAACCTTGCTTTTTTGCAAAAAAATGAAGAAATTTTTTGTTCGAGATAAGTTCAAAATATGTTAGTTTACTTCATAAAAGATAGTTTAGAGTAAAAAAGTGTACCAGGTCGAGCTGTAAGTGTCTCATTTGTACAGTAATGGAGGAAAGGGCGCTGCGAAGGGACCATCTATTTGGATCATTCAAGTGCGATATCTCCGAAACGGTACGACTTAGATTGGAACGGTTTGGAATTATTTAATTGTCGTCTAACGATCTAAAAGAAACAATCGTTACTTGGTCGAATTTCGAGAGTTCGTTTTTTAGCCTGAAAAAACTCAAAGGGGTTAACCTTGCTTTTTTTGCAAAAAAAATGAAGAAATTTTTTGTTCGAGATAAGTTCAAAATATGTTAGTTTACTTCATAAAAGATAGTTTAGAGTAAAAAAAGTGTACCAGGTCGAGCTGTAAGTGTCTCATTTGTACAGTAAGAAAGTTAAAAAAGGATTCTAAAAAAAATGTCTTGCCTATAAACATTAAAATGGACAATATATCCATCCATAAAGAAAAACATGTAAAATTTTTAGGAGTTTATGTAGATGAGTGCCTTAGTTGGAGAGTGCATTGCCAACATCTCATTTCAAAATTAAACTCTATTTTATATATATTTAGAAATTTAAGAACAATTTTAACCAAAAACCAATTATTAGTTGTGTACCACGCTCAAGTGGTGTCACGCATCAGGTATGGCATCTGTTTCTGGGGTTGGTCAACTCTAGCGCCAAATGTATTTATCACACAAAAAAGAATCTTGAGGTGCATCGATTCTGTACCTAGTACATATAGTTGTGTGGGAATTTTTCAAAAGTACAAGCTACTAACACTCCCAAGTATGTACATCTTTGAACTGTGTATGTACGCTTTTAACAACAAAAGCACGTTTGTTACAAATAAAGAGGTACATAACATAAATACCAGAAATCGTGATAACTTTCATATCCCCTTTGCTAAATATAAAATTGCATATAGGTCACCTGCAAGTGCTGCGCAAAAAGCCTACAATACACTACCCATTAAACTAAAAACTATAATAAATGTACGGCAATTTAAATCTGCACTGCATAAATATCTTGTGGAGAAATGCCTCTATAAAGTATCCGACTGTCTATGATTCGTAGTTCTTATTATTGTATTTGACTATGTACTAATTGTGATTATTTTTTAATGTATGTTTGTAATTAATGTAGAATAGGGACGATTTCCATACAACATTGTTTGTCTTTTAAAAGGAAATAAAATTATTATTATTATTATTATTATTATTATAATGGAGGAAAGGGCGCTGCGAAGGGACCATCTATTTGGATCATTCAAGTGCGATATCTCCGAAACGGTTCGACTTAGATTGGAACGGTTTGGAATTATTTAATTGTCGTCTAACGATCTAAAAGAAACAATCGTTACTTGGTCGAATTTCGAGAGTTCGTTTTTTAGCCTGAAAAAACTCAAAGGGGTTAACCTTGCTTTTTTTGCAAAAAAATGAAGAAATTTTTTGTTCGAGATAAGTTCAAAATATGTTAGTTTACTTCATAAAAGATAGTTTAGAGTAAAAAAAGTGTACCAGGTCGAGCTGTAAGTGTCTCATTAGTACGGTAATGGAGGAAAGGGCGCTGCGAAGGGACCCTCTATTTGGATCTTTAAAGTTGCGATATCTCCGAAACGGTTCGACTTAGATTGGAACGGTTTGGAATTATTTAATTGTCGTCTAACGATCTAAAAGAAACAATCGTTACTTGGTCGAATTTCGAGAGTTCGTTTTTTAGCCTGAAAAAATTCAAAGGGGTTAACCTTGCTTTTTTTGCAAAAAAATGAAGAAATTTTTTGTTCGAGATAAGTTCAAAATATGTTAGTTTACTTCATAAAAGATAGTTTAGAGTAAAAAAAGTGTACCAGGTCGAGCTGTAAGTGTCTCATTTGTACGGTAATGGAGGAAAGGGCGCTGCGAAGGGACCCTCTATTTGGACCTTTAAAGTTGCGATATCTCCGAAACGGTTCGACTTAGAATGGAACGGTTTGGAATCATTTAATTGTCGTCTAACGATATAAAAGAAACAATCGTTACTTGGTCGCATTTCGAGAGTTCGTTTTTTAGCCTGAAAAAACTCAAAGGGGTTAACCTTGCTTTTTTTGCAAAAAAAAATGAAGAAATTTTTTGTTCGAGATAAGTTCAAAATATGTTAGTTTACTTCATAAAAGATAGTTTAGAGTAAAAAAAGTGTACCAGGTGGAGCTGTAAGTGTCTCATTTGTACAGTAATGGAGGAAAGGGCGCTGCGAAGGGACCATCTATTTGGATCATTCAAGTGCGATATCTCCGAAACGGTTCGACTTAGAATGGAACGGTTTGGAATCATTTAATTGTCGTCTAACGATGTAAAAGAAACAATCGTTACTTGGTCGAATTTCGAAAGTTCGTTTTTTAGCCTGAAAAAACTCAAAGGGGTTAACCTTGCTTTTTTTGCAAAAAAATGAAGAAATTTTTTGTTCGAGATAAGTTCAAAATATGTTAGTTTACTTCATAAAAGATAGTTTAGAGTAAAAAAAGTGTACCAGGTCGAGCTGTAAGTGTCTCATTTGTACAGTAATGGAGGAAAGGGCGCTGCGAAGGGACCATCTATTTGGATCATTCAAGTGCGATATCTCCGAAACGGTTCGACTTAGATTGGAACGGTTTGGAATTATTTAATTGTCGTCTAACGATCTAAAAGAAACAATCGTTACTTGGTCGAATTTCGAGAGATCGTTTTTTAGCCTGAAAAAACTCAAAGGGGTTAACCTTGCTTTTTTTGCAAAAAAATGAAGAAATTTTTTGTTCGAGATAAGTTCAAAATATGTTAGTTTACTTCATAAAAGATAGTTTAGAGTAAAAAAAGTGTACCAGGTCGAGCTGTAAGTGTCTCATTAGTACGGTAATGGAGGAAAGGGCGCTGCGAAGGGACCCTCTATTTGGATCTTTAAAGTTGCGATATCTCCGAAACGGTTCGACTTAGATTGGAACGGTTTGGAATTATTTAATTGTCGTCTAACGATATAAAAGAAACAATCGTTACTTGGTCGGATTTCGAGAGTTCGTTTTTTAGCCTGAAAAAACTCAAAGGGGTTAACCTTGCTTTTTTTGCAAAAAAATGAAGAAATTTTTTGTTCGAGATAAGTTCAAAATATGTTAGTTTACTTCATAAAAGATAGTTTAGAGTAAAAAAAGTGTACCAGGTCGAGCTGTAAGTGTCTCATTTGTACAGTAATGGAGGAAAGGGCGCTGCGAAGGGACCATCTATTTGGATCATTCAAGTGCGATATCTCCGAAACGGTTCGACTTAGATTGGAACGGTTTGGAATTATTTAATTGTCGTCTAACGATCTAAAAGAAACAATCGTTACTTGGTCGAATTTCGAGAGTTCGTTTTTTAGCCTGAAAAAACTCAAAGGGGTTAACCTTGCTTTTTTTGCAAAAAAATGAAGAAATTTTTTGTTCGAGATAAGTTCAAAATATGTTAGTTTACTTCATAAAAGATAGTTTAGAGTAAAAAAAGTGTACCAGGTCGAGCTGTAAGTGTCTCATTTGTACGGTAATGGAGGAAAGGGCGCTGCGAAGGGACCCTCTATTTGGACCTTTAAAGTTGCGATATCTCCGAAACGGTTCGACTTAGAATGGAACGGTTTGGAATCATTTAATTGTCGTCTAACGATGTAAAAGAAACAATCGTTACTTGGTCGAATTTCGAGAGTTCGTTTTTTAGCCTGAAAAAACTCAAAGGGGTTAACCTTGCTTTTTTTGCAAAAAAATGAAGAAATTTTTTGTTCGAGATAAGTTCAAAATATGTTAGTTTACTTCATAAAAGATAGTTTAGAGTAAAAAAAGTGTACCAGGTCGAGCTGTAAGTGTCTCATTAGTACGGTAATGGAGGAAAGGGCGCTGCGAAGGGACCCTCTATTTGGACCTTTAAAGTTGCGATATCTCCGAAACGGTTCGACTTAGAATGGAACGGTTTGGAATCATTTAATTGTCGTCTAACGATATAAAAGAAACAATCGTTACTTGGTCGAATTTCGAGAGTTCGTTTTTTAGCCTGAAAAAACTCAAAGGGGTTAACCTTGCTTTTTTTGCAAAAAAAATGAAGAAATTTTTTGTTCGAGATAAGTTCAAAATATGTTAGTTTACTTCATAAAAGATAGTTTAGAGTAAAAAAAGTGTACCAGGTCGAGCTGTAAGTGTCTCATTAGTACGGTAATGGAGGAAAGGGCGCTGCGAAGGGACCCTCTATTTGGATCTTTAAAGTTGCGATATCTCCGAAACGGTTCGACTTAGAATGGAACGGTTTGGAATCATTTAATTGTCGTCTAACGATCTAAAAGAAACAATCGTTACTTGGTCGAATTTCGAGAGTTCGTTTTTTAGCCTGAAAAAACTCAAAGGGGTTAACCTTGCTTTTTTTGCAAAAAAATGAAGAAATTTTTTGTTCGAGATAAGTTCAAAATATGTTAGTTTACTTCATAAAAGATAGTTTAGAGTAAAAAAAGTGTACCAGGTCGAGCTGTAAGTGTCTCATTAGTACGGTAATGGAGGAAAGGGCGCTGCGAAGGGACCCTCTATTTGGATCTTTAAAGTTGCGATATCTCCGAAACGGTTCGACTTAGATTGGAACGGTTTGGAATTATTTAATTGTCGTCTAACGATCTAAAAGAAACAATCGTTACTTGGGCGAATTTCGAGAGTTCGTTTTTTAGCCTGAAAAAACTCAAAGGGGTTAACCTTGCTTTTTTTGCAAAAAAATGAAGAAATTTTTTGTTCGAGATAAGTTCAAAATATGTTAGTTTACTTCATAAAAGATAGTTTAGAGTAAAAAAAGTGTACCAGGTCGAGCTGTAAGTGTCTCATTTGTACGGTAATGGAGGAAAGGGCGCTGCGAAGGGACCCTCTATTTGGACCTTTAAAGTTGCGATATCTCCGAAACGGTTCGACTTAGAATGGAACGGTTTGGAATCATTTAATTGTCGTCTAACGATATAAAAGAAACAATCGTTACTTGGTCGAATTTCGAGAGTTCGTTTTTTAGCCTGAAAAAATTCAAAGGGGTTAACCTTGCTTTTTTTGCAAAAAAATGAAGAAATTTTTTGTTCGAGATAAGTTCAAAATATGTTAGTTTACTTCATAAAAGATAGTTTAGAGTAAAAAAAGTGTACCAGGTCGAGCTGTAAGTGTCTCATTTGTACGGTAATGGAGGAACGGGCGCTGCGAAGGGACCCTCTATTTGGACCTTTAAAGTTGCGATATCTCCGAAACGGTTCGACTTAGAATGGAACGGTTTGGAATCATTTAATTGTCGTCTAACGATATAAAAGAAACAATCGTTACTTGGTCGAATTTCGAGAGTTCGTTTTTTAGCCTGAAAAAACTCAAAGGGGTTAACCTTGCTTTTTTTGCAAAAAAATGAAGAAATTTTTTGTTCGAGATAAGTTCAAAATATGTTAGTTTACTTCATAAAAGATAGTTTAGAGTAAAAAAAGTGTACCAGGTCGAGCTGTAAGTGTCTCATTAGTACGGTAATGGAGGAAAGGGCGCTGCGAAGGGACCCTCTATTTGGATCTTTAAATTTGCGATATCTCCGAAACGGTTCGACTTAGAATGGAACGGTTTGGAATCATTTAATTGTCGTCTAACGATCTAAAAGAAACAATCGTTACTTGGTCGAATTTCGAGAGTTCGTTTTTTAGCCTGAAAAAACTCAAAGGGGTTAACCTTGCTTTTTTTGCAAAAAAATGAAGAAATTTTTTGTTCGAGATAAGTTCAAAATATGTTAGTTTACTTCATAAAAGATAGTTTAGAGTAAAAAAAGTGTACCAGGTCGAGCTGTAAGTGTCTCATTTGTACAGTAATGGAGGAAAGGGCGCTGCGAAGGGACCATCTATTTGGATCATTCAAGTGCGATATCTCCGAAACGGTTCGACTTAGATTGGAACGGTTTGGAATTATTTAAATGTCGTCTAACGATCTAAAAGAAACAATCGTTACTTGGTGGAATTTCGAGAGTTCGTTTTTTAGCCTGAAAAAACTCAAAGGGGTTAACCTTGCTTTTTTTGCAAAAAAATGAAGAAATTTTTTGTTCGAGATAAGTTCAAAATATGTTAGTTTACTTCATAAAAGATAGTTTAGAGTAAAAAAGTGTACCAGGTCGAGCTGTAAGTGTCTCATTTGTACGGTAATGGAGGAAAGGGCGCTGCGAAGAGCCCCTCTATTTGGATCTTTTAAGTTGCGATATCTCCGAAACGGTTCGACTTAGAATGGAACGGTTTGGAATTATTTCATTGTCGTCTAACGATCTAAAAGAAACAATCGTTACTTGGTCGAATTTCGAGAGTTCGTTTTTTAGCCTGAAAAAACTCAAAGGGGTTAACCTTGCTTTTTTTGCAAAAAAATGAAGAAATTTTTTGTTCGAGATAAGTTCAAAATATGTTAGTTTACTTCATAAAAGATAGTTTAGAGTAAAAAAGTGTACCAGGTCGAGCTGTAAGTGTCTCATTTGTACGGTAATGGAGGAAAGGGCGCTGCGAAGAGGCCCTCTATTTGGATCTTTTAAGTTGCGATATCTCCGAAACGGTTCGACTTAGAATGGAACGGTTTGGAATTATTTCATTGTCGTCTAACGATCTAAAAGAAACAATCGTTACTTGGTCGAATTTCGAGAGTTCGTTTTTTAGCCTGAAAAAACTCAAAGGGGTTAACCTTGCTTTTTTTGCAAAAAAATGAAGAAATTTTTTGTTCGAGATAAGTTCAAAATATGTTAGTTTACTTCATAAAAGATAGTTTAGAGTAAAAAAGTGTACCAGGTCGAGCTGTAAGTGTCTCATTTGTACGGTAATGGAGGAAAGGGCGCTGCGAAGAGCCCCTCTATTTGGATCTTTAAGTTGCGATATCTCCGAAACGGTTCGACTTAGAATGGAACGGTTTGGAATTATTTCATTGTCGTCTAACGATCTAAAAGAAACAATCGTTACTTGGTCGAATTTCGAGAGTTCGTTTTTTAGCCTGAAAAAACTCAAAGGGGTTAACCTTGCTTTTTTTGCAAAAAAATGAAGAAATTTTTTGTTCGAGATAAGTTCAAAATATGTTAGTTTACTTCATAAAAGATAGTTTAGAGTAAAAAAAGTGTACCAGGTCGAGCTGTAAGTGTCTCATTAGTACGGTAATGGAGGAAAGGGCGCTGCGAAGGGACCCTCTATTTGGATCTTTAAAGTTACGATATCTCCGAAACGGTTCGACTTAGAATGGAAAGGTTTGGAATTATTTAATTGTCGTCTAACGATCTAAAAGAAACAATCGTTACTTGGTCGAATTTCGAGAGTTCGTTTTTTATCCTGAAAAAACTCAAAGGGGTTAACCTTGCTTTTTTTGCAAAAAAATGAAGAAATTTTTTGTTCGAGATAAGTTCAAAATATGTTAGTTTACTTCATAAAAGATAGTTTAGAGTAAAAAAAGTGTACCAGGTCGAGCTGTAAGTGTCTCATTAGTACGGTAATGGAGGAAAGGGCGCTGCGAAGGAACCCTCTATTTGGATCTTTAAAGTTGCGATATCTCCGAAACGGTTCGACTTGGAATGGAATGGTTTGGAATTATTTAATTGTCGTCTAACGATCTAAAAGAAACAATCGTTACTTGGTCGAATTTCGAGAGTTCGTTTTTTAGCCTGAAAAAACTCAAACCTTGCTTTTTTTGCAAATAAATGAAGAAATTTTTTGTTCGAGATAAGTTCAAAATATGTTAGTTTACTTCATAAAAGGTAGTTTAGAGTAAAAAAAGTGTACCAGGTCGAGCTGTAAGTGTCTCATTTGTAGGGTAATGGAGGAAAGGGTGCTGCGAAGGGACCCTCTATTTGGATCTTTAAAGTTGCGATATCTCCGAAACGGTTCGACTTAGATTGGAACGGTTTGGAATTATTTAATTGTCGTCAAACGATCTAAAAGAAACAATCGTTACTTGGTCGAATTTCGAGAGTTCGTTTTTTAGCCCGAAAAAATACCAAGTGGCAAAAAAGTAAAGAAATTTTTTATTGGAAAAAAGTTCAGAATATGTTAGTTTACTTCATAAAAGACAGTTTAAAGTAGAAAAAGTGTACCAAGTTCACCTATAAGTGTTTCATTTGTACTATAATGGAGGAAAGGGCTCTGCGAAGGGACCCTCTATTTGGATCTTGCAAGAGCGATATCTCCATAATGGTTCGACTTAAAATGGAACGGGTTGGAATTATTTAATTGGCGTCTAATGATCTAATGGACGGAATCTTTACTCGGTCGAATTTCCAGAGTTTGTTTTTTAGCACGAAAAAATGCCAAGTGGTTAACCTTGCTTTTTTGGCAAAAAAGTGAAGAAATTTTTTATTGGAAAAAAGTGCAAAATATGTTAGTTTACTTCATAAAAGATAGTTTAAAGTAGAAAAAGTGTACCAACTTCACCTATTAGTGTCTCATTTGTACGATAATGGAGGAAAGGGCTCTGCGAAGGGACCCTCTATTTGGATGTTTAAAGAGCGATATCTCCGAAACGGTTCGACTTAGAATGGAACGGATTGGAATTATTTAATTGGCGTGTAATGATCTAAAAGAAACGATCTTTACTTGGTCGAATTTCGAGAGTTCGTATTTTAGCCCGTAAAAATACCAAGTGGTTAACCTTGCCTTTTTGGCAAAAAAGTGAAGAAATTTTTTATTGGAAAAAAGTGCGGAATATGTTAGTTTACTTCATAAAAGGTAGTTTAAAGTAGACAAAGTGTACCAAGTTCACCAATTAGTGTCTCATTTGTACGATAATGGAGGAAAGGGCTCTGCGAAGGGACCCTCTATTTGGATCTTTAAAGAGCGATATCTCCGAAACGGTTCGACTTAGAATGGAACGGATTGGAATTATTTAATTGGCGTCTAATGATCTAAAAGAAACGATCTTTACTTGGTCGAATTTCGAGAGTTCGTTTTTTAGCCCGAAAAAATACCAAGTGGTTAACCTTGCTTTTTTGGCGAAAAAATGAAGAAATTTTTTGTTGGAAAAAGTTTAGAGTATGTTAGTTTACTTCATAAAAGATAGTTTAAAGTAAAAAAGTGCATGTGGTCCAGCTGTAAGTGTCTCATTTGTATGATAATCGAATAGAGGGGAATACAAAGAAACCCTCTATTTTGATGGATAAAGAGCGATTATCACGGTAACGGTGCGACTTTGAGTCGAACTAGTTTTAATTATTTAAATTGTTGTCCAATGATCTATTCGAAAAAAAATTATTTGGACGAATTTTTGAGAGTTGGATTTTTATCGAGAAAATGCTTGCAAAAATAATCATATGATGTACCTATTAAGGGAAGGTTTGATGATACTTTATTATGTAAAAAAAAACCAAAAATGTGTATAACTCTTTCCAAATAGTGGTACGATCTTTAAGACTGTCTTTATACACCATTTGTTTCTTTTTAAGTAGACCGCTCTGTGCTGATATAAAGCATTTCTTCTACTAACGTTACATTGGTGTCATAAGTGTTTTTTAATACATATATCATTTTTCAATTTCATATGCTTTTCTTTATTTCGTGGGTGTTATCATTCGTTAATATAAAAAGTATTACTTATGTAGAAATGACAAATATAGTAAATGGCATGTTTTGTGTGTACTTTTGGTTTTCCATCCCTAAAAAATAAAAGTTAAAGTGCTCTACATTCTATTTTTGTTTTTTGTGTGCTTTTTCTACCACGATTGTTATTTCCAGTGTATGCGTCATATTACCCATTGTTTTATTAAAATTACAAAACGATTATTCTGGGAAACTATAAACGTTTATTTAGAGCTCATGTCACGTATTAGTTTTCGTTCATCGTAAAAAATGCGTGTACATAATTATAAGAACATAAAATTATGCGTACATAACGTAATGTTTCTAATATATGACGTTAACCGATTGTACAGTAATCATTATTTAGATGCTGTACGAAGTCAAAACAGCATTTGTTTGTTGATCATTTTCAGTAAATGTGTGCGGGTGGGATTAATCGTATTCCTATAGGTACCTATACCTGTTATTAGTCACAGCGTATAATTAGTAAAATTGTGTTGATCAAATCACCGCTAGATTAGGTCTAAAAAAGGGTAGGAAGGCAAGCAAAAACAAAAAAGGACAATAGACAATTGGAAATGTATTCTAAAGGTGTCTTCTGAGTTATACCTGTTTACTAATATCACAATAAGCCAGGTGCACCTTACACCTTACACTTTTGGCCATTTACGCTTTCTTTGCTCCTAATCCGGATATAGAAGGTTTCAAAACGGATTTAACTACGTACATGTGTATTTTGTCTAACGTTAACGATTTGGAAGACTAACACTATTGAAATATATGTAACAGAAGACGGTGGCGTGTAAATTTTTGAAATTCTTGACCGCACCTGCAGCCTACGCTCATTCTTTATTGTCTGTTCGTAGGTTAAAATGTTTTGTGTTGATCTTTAAAACGAAAACTACCTATATATAAATATTTTGTAGCGCTTCGAATTATGCAAATTAATGCCGAAAATTATACAAAACTAATTTTTACTTTATTAGCTTAATGTATTACGTTAAAAAGCTTTTATTCATTATTAAAATTGGTAGTTTTAGTAAATTAGTAACAGATTAAAAGAGAAATTGAGTTGTATAGGGACATTCTCAGCAAATTTATACGTCGTAAATGTACAAATAAAATTTATTTTATCTAACTTCACTCTGAAATACAATATAATCGGATACTTTAACCTTATGTTTATTTTTCGCCAAACATAAAAGAGCCGCTAATTACGTTTGCCTTAAAAACGCTTTATAGTCAATGCTTTTACTCAAAATACAAATGAAAATATATGCTTTTGGAATAATAAATTATTAATTAGTTCCTTGTGAATCATTGGATGATTAAAATACGCAAATATAAATGTTGAATTCATCAAGACGAATTAATTATCTGGCCATTGGTACATAATTCACATTATTTTTGAAATGTGTGAATGTTCTTTTTTTCACATTGAGAAACATTTTCTCCTTTAAAGCATTTTTAGCGTTGACTGAAAGGTTTACGAAAATTACACCGCCAACAAGCTGAATATTTGTAAAAATGCGATTTCGACCACAACACTTTTTAGTTAGTGTCATTGTGATGATTCAGTATTATGGATTGTTGTTCGGTTTCTGGAATGACGGTAATTAATGACGTGTGCGATCGCCCAAAGTTTGATTATTAGTGAAAATGAACATAGTCTTTCGTATACCGGCAGGGGTGGGAATGATAGAATTATTGTTGTTATTCTTACTGAAGTAAATTCGACCCAAAATTATTCATTCTTAGGTATAAAAAATGTGTTCAGTTTTTTGGAAAGTCACATTTTGGCTTGATTTACGAATTTTTGGAGAACATTTAGTTCACTGAGGAGGTTATTTTTTAATGTAATGGTTCCTTAAACCAACTAAAGCTAAAGCGTATTATTCATTGAAGAAACACACAATGGATGAGAGCCATTGTTCACCAAAATAGGTGGCCACTTAATGTATGAGAAAAAGAGAAGGGAAAGGATCGTGTTATTGCTTGATAAAACTCTCACTGGTCAAAAATGGTTTTTATTCACCATTGTTATCTACTAAAAATGAAAGCACGGACTATGTGGTTACGGTTTCAGTAAATTACCATTAATTGGCCAGTTACTATGATGAAGAGCTTCCGAATCGTCAAATAAGAGAAATGATCATTTATTTTTATGACCAATAATAGTTCTCATCCAGTGTGGGTGAATGCGTGTTATGACGATTTAAAGTTAAAAGTGAACAAAACATTTTTCAAAATTTATAATTCAAATGTAGTGAGTTGCAAAAATTTAACACATTGATTACTACTCTCAGCTAATGGTAAATTTTTAAGGAAGCGCTATTTTTGAAATAAACCATTAAATACCTTCGAAGCAATTGGGAATAAATCCATAGGGCGTGATACATTTGTCCCCTAACTTATTCTGTCAACAATTCAAAAAAACAGTAATATACCAAGTATTAAACTAAGAAAAAGAATCTGCACTCTTAAAAAACTTTAAATTCTTCCTTAGCAAAGCATTCTGTAAATGTCTTTGGTTGTAATGGTCCTTGCTCAAAGAATCTGTGAAATATGATTTAGATTTGGGAATAAAAACAATTTTTATCTCTCGCCATTGTTTTGGTATGTATCTAAAGGCAATACAGCCTGTATAAATTCTCACTAGGTGAACAGTCGCCATTGCAGAAGAGCTGATATTATGCCGTCCAATCCTATTGATTTATATACTGAGAAGACTTTACCGCCCAGGCGACCCTCGCTACGTCCACTATCTGATCGGCAATCCCCAGTCATCCTCCGTGAAGGAGACTGTTTCTAGCCTGGTATGGTATGGTGTGATGGTGGCTCCAAGAAAGTGAAAGTCTCTTCGAATCTTAGCTGTCTCCGAGAGATTGTCCGTAAAGGAACAATTCTGTCTTCTAAGGGTATCTGGGTTGTAATATTGATCTTTTGTTACGATTTTATTTAAGCGGGATGCAGAAGGGAGGATTCGCCACAAAAACTCTTCCATGCCTCCATTTCGTGCTGTAAGTCGACAGAACTCGAGAAACGTCAATAAGAAGGGTTCTCTCTTAATTTTTCTCTAAGGAGATGTTTGTATAGGAGAATATCCGTTATCTTGGGATTGAGATAACCCCTTTGAACATCTCCCTTGTAGTTAATTTCATATAAAACCATTCAATGATTTGATATATACGCTCCTGAAGAGAGTCGCCAGTTCATTATCTATGTTAGAGGTACTCACTGAGGTCAGACTCAGATCAATCACTCTGTGGCTTCGGGTAGTTATCAATGTTAATAAAAATGAGAATATTTTTATTTTGTAGATTCGATCAACTCTTTTTTGTTCTGCGTCGGGGCTTCGTTTTCTTGTCATCGGTTGTTGAAGCCACATGACCTGCAACTAATAACGAGGGGTGTCTGAGAACGCCCTTTTATTTTCGCATCTTACTAGTTATTGGTTGTACTATAGTTAACTCCTCTCGCCTTCCATCTACCATGATCTCTAATGAGGTGCCACCTATCTAAACTTAGGGCTACTAAAATAACATCCTTCTACGGGAGGAAGCTCGCCTGGCTAAGATATCGTGTTATCACACCTTTAATATTATACATTTCTTGATCGGTGAAGCTCTCATCCCTTACCATACCATATAAAAGAACAACACTAAGGAAAATATAATATGAATGAATATCAAAATCACATGTAATTTTTATTGGTTTATTTTGAAAATATCCTCCGTCATAGCACCATGGATTGGGGTTGCTTTTGGAATTTTAACTCATTCTCATTTGTCACAAACACAGAATGATTAATAATTATAAAGCACATTCCTCTTATTTCACAATTATTCACATATATCTTATGTTTATACATTGTAGTACACACCCTGTGTAGTCTAGCAATCTACGTTAACACAGCACGCAAGTTGTTTCCTTAGTTAAGTGGAATTACTCTTTTTATCATTTAATGAGATTTTTATGTTAAGCAATTCAGCATGTCATTAAAATAAGTGATCGTTACAAGCATGAAAATAACTGTATGTTAGGGATTAATTTTTAATGTGAGAATTCTACATACTTTAAAAATAAAAGAACTCAAACCCGTCGAATCATTTTAAATATTTGCATTTGCACTTTTTAACTAATTCATTTCTTCGTCGTTATTCATCATAATCATAATTATTGAACGGATGAAAGCTTTCATTAACAAGTTCTATCCGTATTTAGACGATATCCTGCGTTTGTTAACTTATGTATAAGATTTTTCGATTATTGTCCCTTCAATGAATTTCATTGTCACATTAAAATCGTTTAATCAATATTGCCTAAATATTTCATGGACCAATTATGTCGATTATATAATTAATTCTGTTAATTGCATTTTAGTGCATCAATGGAAACATTAATTGGCATAATGAATTAGTTCACATCACTATTCTACGTTTATTAGACCGCCAATTGTTTCAATCAATTGGTTTTATAGTAACAATGTGCAGTATACGTTGAACCATACATCGCGTGTTTCGACCCAATGAAAAGGATGGTGTGTCTATATAATGACTATTGCCATGTACGTTGGATCAACAAACAGTTGACTTGTGATTTATTGTAATTAGGTATGTACAAGTACAAGAAATAAAAACTGATATAAATCTTTCAACTCGAATATTTGAATATAGATAGTAGAATATTCGAATCCAAAAGGAGTTATATACGAGGTTTAATCAAAATATAAGAGAATTTTTATTTTTCTCACAAATCTGTATTCAATTATTCAATGGTTTTGTGTTCAACTGTTCATGCATGAAACCATACACACAAGAAGAGACATAATTTATTTGCAAAACGTCCACTCGCTGTGTTTGGCTTGTGACATCGTTAGCATTTGTCTATAAACACATACCCAATGACTTTTAGATTAGGCCATTGGGAAATACGAACAAATTCTTGTCGATCTTATAGCACAATGGGGCGACATCTCATAGTAGCCTAATAGCAATAAATACACCGTACCCAAATCGAAGGATCGGTAAAGGAAATCTTAGGACATGTTCTCTGTATTTACACGCCTTAAATTTTGATATATTGGTAACCTAAATTAAAGCAATAGTGGACCTTACTCATCACTAAGTAGAAGATACTTGCAAAAAGATTAAGAGATAGTTTAGAGACAGAATGAGAAGAGTTCAACCGGTGCATTCGCTCATATATAGAACACGTTAAACGTATGATGCATGGTTAATGTTACTGTTAGTACTTGTTTTCTTATATTACTACAGGAATTAAATTGTCTTAAATCACTGTTTTATTTGTTTGTTCAAGAAACTGTGAGTTTTAGAAAACTATGTCACTATGTCAGTTTATATTTATTTACAGTCCTGTATACAGGTAACCCCCCTCCTCTGAATTGTCCTGTATATAGTACATCTAGGCTAATTAAACTTACTTATACCAATACTTTGTGCTTTTGACTAAATCATCACTAGGAAACATGAATTAAAAGAATTTTTAATAGAAAATAGTCTGTATACGATACAGGAATTTATACAAACTTGTAAATGCATGCGACATAATATTCTGTGATATTGAATTTATTATATTTGTTTGTTTATTATTGCAACTCACTGCAACTGTGCTGCTATGCGTGGTAGTTCTGTTATGTTAAGTTAATTATTTATTTACAAGGTACATGTGATAATATATGATTTGACACATCGCATACATTATTGTCAAAAAGGAAATAAAGTTATGTTCTTATTATTATTAGTATTATTATTATTATTACTATATTTTGTTAATTGGAATCGTATACCTATAGTAATTTCTTTCCACTTAGCCAAAGACTAAGTGGAAACATTCTTATAAAAATGTAATATGTACGTAATTTTCTTTTCTACCATCCTTCATAGTGGATGTACCGTTGGTATACCAATAAAGTACACCTGGCGGTCTCGGGTTCGAATCCCGACCAGTTGGTGATAAAAATACCTCCGGACATGGATGTTTGTAAGCGTATAGGGCTAATGACCACAGCCCTCAACCCTATTAGAATGATAATTTAATCAAGTCAACTATAAGAACAAGAGTGTATATGAAAATATTATTGTTTGACAGTTTGTGAAAATATAAAATAAGAAACTCCAAATAAAGCTCTCGCTTATTAAATATATCCAAACTCTGTTAGGTTATCGGTCCAGTGCGTATTGGCGTTAAGAAGAAAATAAAAATAAAATGGCTGAAGGTTGGTCTAATAATTATATGCGTTTGCAACAGTTCGATGGCACAAATTTCAGTAATTGGAAATTTCGTGTGAAGATTTTGTTGGATGAAAAAGATTTAACAAAATACATCGATGAAAAATTAGATGACATTTTGGCTAGTGTATCTTCAGAAAGTCGTGATGCAACAAAGAAAGAAGAAAAATCAGCGCGTTCAATTTTAATACAAGCAATTCACGACAGCCAATTGGAATTGGTGAAGGAGAAAGAGAGAGCGAAAGAAATTTGGGACACATTGTGTACTATATTCGAACGAAAAAGCATTGCATCGCAGTTACTGTTGCGTAAACAACTTTTAACGATGAAATACGATGACAATGAGGATATAACTGCTCATTTTCAAGTTTTTGACAAAAAGATTCGTGAATTGAAATCGGCTGGCGTAAAAATGGAAGATCTTGATGTTATTGTTCATATGTTGCTCACAATGCCAGACAGTTATTCGAATTTGGTGACTGCAATTGAAACAATGAAACAGGATGATCTGACATTGGATTTCGTTAGAACTCGTTTGACGGATGAATACAACAAGAGAACTGGTGGTGTTGGATTGAATAAATCAAGTGAACCTGGTGTGATGTTTTCGAAAGGAAAAAGAAAGGAAATCATCTGTTATCACTGTAAAAAGCCAGGCCATCGAAAATTCCAGTGTTTCCTCAACAAACGGAATAAAAATCAGGAAAAGAATTCTGAAAAAGCGAATAATGTGGTCGATAATGACGATAATAGTATGTCATCGATGTGTGTTTTTACTAATGATCAAAATAAGTCATGCAATGACATGTGGACGAAATGTGAAGCACACGTAGCACAGTATGGTGGTGACTCATCACGTATTAAGTTTATACTGGATTCTGGTTGTACACAGCATATGGTGAACGACAAACGGTACTTTAGCAATCTGAATACAATCGATCAAATTGAGATTGGTGTTGCAAAGAAAAATCAAAGCATTTTGGCAAGGCAACAGGGTGACATAGTTGTCAAAATATTTTGTGATGGTAAATCATCGACAAAGACAATGGAAAATGTTTTACTTGTCAACGATTTAAAATCCAATTTGATGTCGGTTCGTAGTTTGATGAATAAAGGCTATAGTATCGTTTTCAAGGGTAATCACGCATATGTATCGTATAACGGAAAGACACAATTTACGGCACGTGCAAACGGAAAGCTATACGAAGTTGATTTTCATGTGGATAGCAATGTATTCGCTGGTTTCTCAAGTGAGAAAAATTTACAAAACGTTTCTCATAGTTTGTGGCATTTTAGATTGGGTCATTTGAATGCAAATGATATGAAAAAGCTGGTCAAATTAAGTGATGGACTAAATGTGAATATGGACGTTGACTCAAAGTTGTGTGAATCATGTGTGTTTGGAAAGCAAGTACGGTCATCATTTCCAAAGTATAAAAATGCTCGTTCAACTAGAATTTTGGAGCTGATACATAGCGATGTATGCGGTCCTGTTCCAACAACCGCATATGATGGTTCAAAGTATTTCGTCACATTCACAGATGATTATTCACGAGCGTCCATGGTATATTGCATTCAAAAGAAAAGTGAGGTGCTGGAGAAATTTAAAGATTTTGTTGCAATGGCAGAAGCATTTCATGGTAAACAAATTGCAAAACTACGAGCTGACAACGGTGGTGAATACACATCAAATGAATTTAGAAGTTTTTGCAAACAAAAGGGCATACAAATGTTATTTACTGTTCCTTACAATCCAGAAATGAATTCGGTGTCTGAACGATTAAATCGAACATTGCAAGAAAAAGCTAGAACCATGTTATTAGCTAGTAATCTCGATCATAAATTTTGGAATGAGGCAATAATTGCAGCAAATTATATCAAAAATCGTTCACCTACGAGTGCGGTTGGTAAACAGTTCGAAACAAAGACACCAGCTGAAATATGGTTTAGACAAAAACCGAATTTGGCACATTTACGTATTTTTGGTGCTGAATGTTACAACCATGTACCATCAAATAATCGATCAAAATTACAGGCAAAGTCGACGAAATGTTTAATGCTTGGTTATGCCGGATCGATTGGCTCATATCGGTTATGGGATGTTGAACAGCAAAAGTTGATTATTGGTCGAAGTGTAACATTTAATGAGACATCGGTATTGAATCAATCGAAAATGATACAAATTATTGATTCAGAGACAGCAACAAACCGAGAGACAACGGCAAATGATCAAATGTGTGATGAAGGGGCGGATGATTCAAGGAATAGCATTTTTGACAATGCAAATGATCTTTCAACAAATTATCAAGACAACGAAGATGTTAATGACATTGATAATAATGGGAGTGATATCTACAAGACTAACAGCATGCAACGGAACCACGATGTAAATTTGGACGACACCGGTAACAACAAAGATAATGTCAATAGTGCAAATGGAAATTGCATTGGCAATATCGATCAGCAGATTCCACGACGTAATCAGCGTATCAAAAAGAAACCAGATCGATATGGTGAATGGGAATTCGACGATGAAGGTATACACATGGCATTATCGGCTGAACAATATGTTGATGATGATCCGTTGACTGTGGCTGAGGCGAAAAATCGAAATGATTGGTCTGAATGGAACAAAGCAATCAGTTGTGAGTATCGTTCATTAATTAGAAACAATACTTTCACCGTTTGTGAGCTGCCGGAAAATCGAAAAACCATTTCAAATAAATGGATGTTTAAGTTAAAACGAAAAGCTGATGGAAGCATTGATTGCAACGAGCCAATTCGAATATTCGAAGACAACACTTCGTGCATTAAGATCGTTGAAGAGCCGCGTGAATGCAAACGAATGAAACATTTGGATGTGAAGTACAATTTCATTCGTGATTATGTAGCCAAAAACAAATATGAAATTGTTTACGTTTCAACCCAAAGTAGCGGACATCATGACAAAGGCAATTGGTAGAATTCTTTTCATCAAACATCGTGATAAATTGAATTTGGTTTAATGTTTTTTTTATGTTCTTAATGTACTTTTATTAAATTAAGGGGCGGTATTAGAATGATAATTTAATCAAGTCAACTATAAGAACAAGAGTGTATATGAAAATATTATTGTTTGACAGTTTGTGAAAATATAAAATAAGAAACTCCAAATAAAGCTCTCGCTTATTAAATATATCCAAACTCTGTTAAACCCCCCTTCGTGGGGCGGAAATTAAATATTTCCATAAAACGTCTTTGAAGAAAATTTTCAACGCAAAAACAAAAGAAGGTCTGAGCAGATGAGATGAAAGCATCCATAACCATATATTCATCCATTTAGAATTTAGAACACACTGTGTGTAAAATAATATATAAAAAAAATAGATATTTAATTCATTCATCTTATAACTACGTCATAAAATTGAAGTAAGTAGATAAATTTATTGTTTAAAAAAATATTGTTTTTGGAGCAATTAGAGAATATTGCATAATATTATCTATAAAAATATTGAAGTCACCCTATTTCCAATATCGATTCATACTGAGTGTGAGGTTTTTTTCCACTGGACAATGTCAATAGTACAAAAAATAAATTAGTTTTATAAAAAAATGTTTAAGACAACACTTTTTAATAGCTATATTTATAGCTTACAAAAGTTCCGTTTCATAATTTGCAGCGAATAGGATTTCCTTTTTTTTACAAACTGTATCGGACTTTCATTTTTTCGAAGACCGTTATTTATATTAATGGCGTGGTCCATGTAATTACGTAAATTTGGTACTCGGATCTGTTATGGATAAGGAACATAACAGGATCATTTTTCGATGTTTTGGAACTTACAATATTCATTTTCTACAAATAGAACTTGTTATGTGTTTATTTTTTCAGTTAATAATTAAATTTAAATAAGTACATAGATATTCGGCTGTGCCTAATTAATTTAACTTTTCCGCAATTTTCTATTACTTGTCTCTCTGTAAGTATTACTATTTATTTTGTTTTCTTTATTACTGGATCTTTTGTAGTTAATGGAGAAAGTACCTCCCCCTTTCAGCATCGAGTCTCTATGTATGTACAAGCAAATAGTATTACTTGTGCCTTTTAATAGCACCTTTTCGGTGAAAATTGAAAATTACACGTTGGTAAATGGTAATGCATTCCAAGAAACCATAATCCGAAATCTATAGACAACTCTGCAAAGTAGCTTCGTAAGTTAATTCCAACATTTTCAAATATTATTTTAATGCCAAAGACAAAAGGAATTCTGCTGTTTATAAATTGAACTGTGAATTCTACAATTCGCTATACGTTGGTCAAACAAACAAAAACATTCATTATTAAAAACACAAACATACAAAAATTAGAACATAACCATCCCATAACGTCAATTTTTTTTGCAATGTTAAATGCAAATTAGATGTTATAAAAGTCTTTGAGACTAATAAGATAGATAAGCATTCGATTTTCACATGTACCTACGTTACTAGACTTGTATTTCTTTTTTCCAATTTTGCAGAGAACAAATACATCAAGGATTTCTTTAGTAACGTCGTGACTTAGGAATTCTTGTTTAATTTTTAATTAATTACAATTTCTTGACATTGGTACAGAGGCTTGATATACGTTTGATTACTTTAAATCAAGGGTTTTAGTAAAGCTACTTATAATTAATGTAATGATAGGTACTAAAGAGCCATGATTCCAATATGACAAAAGTTCCAGAAAGTCACAAACTTTTTTAATTGATAGGTTAGAAGGTGTGTACAGGTGAATAATATAAACTTGCGTATTGCAGCACAAAATATTGGAGCTACTAAACCATTGTTTCCCATCATGGTTCATATGGACCCCAGAGGTCATTCAAAAGCGCTTAAAGTCTAAGACGCTCACATATCGTCATCGATTTTATGAAGTACAATAATGGACTGCGCAAATGTTTACATTATTATTGCAGTTTGTTTAGCGAAATTTTTTCAAATGACAGTATATGAAGGAACCAATATGATAAAATTTCATGTTATTGATTTGCCAATAAATTATACTTTACCTATGTGCCTCTTACGTAATTAAGTGATTGTAAACGAATGTATGCAATAGTCCAAACTGAAAGAGCATTCAAAAAGATTTATCTTCTTTTGCAATAGGTACTGAGAAAAACCATATAAGAACTCGACGTTCATTAATTGAGCACTAGATGACGATGAACTGTGTGCATTTTATAACGCCTACTGCATTAACAAATGAATACTGTAGTTCATAGAAGGATGTAAAATGCTCAAGAGGTCGATCAAACTTTATGCAAATACTTAAAAACATCTGAATTGATTATAATTTTTGAATTATTCAGATTAACGAGTCAACTTTGTCCGGAAACGAATGTGTGCTTATTAAAAGGTCAAAAGTTCTGTCAAAAAGTGTTATTTGCTAAAACTTTAAAAATTCAAAACAAATACAAAAGATGAAACAATATTTCATACATTTCAGACACTTTTGCTAAAGGTATAGCCTTAAGTAACATCCTACCAGTTGCTACTAATGGTATTCGGGTAGTGATGTGTTCTTCGGCAACATTTAGTCGCCAAAAACCGGCGGAAATGGGTCATTATGTCATGTCATTCAAGCAATTTGTAATAACAAAAGCAGGTTATTTGCTTAAATTTGAAAGGAAAATGAAGAAGGTTATAATTGCTTAGATGGAAGTTCGTTGGTTGATTCAGTATTAGAAGTTCTTGAAAGCAAGGACGATGATTTGCGGCTAAGTTTGATTGCTGATTTATTTTGTTTGAAGCTGCAACTAAATTTAATGAAAACCAAATGTGCAACATCGGCGTTATTTGCGCAACTTTACCGATACAAACAAAACAGAACGTTCACAGTTTACAAGTTTTCGATATGTACAAAAACAGGGCGAAGATTTGCTCGTTATTGTCAACACTTATCAGACATCACCAAGAGTTTTAAAGACACTCCTAGCTTGCCAATTCTTGGCTAAATGTCGCATTGCAAGTACTCCTGCACCCGTGGATTCAATTGAGTGATTAGTACAGATCCATTAATGAAGAACTGAAACCGATCAACTTTGTAATCTGTGAATAACTGCATTTATGGCGTCATATCTAGTTGCCATAAGTTTTGTCTTGAGGGTTCACGATCAGATTGCTGCGACGAAGAGAGAGATACATGAGCATACAAAATTTGAGAAACAGTAATAAACGATAAATAGTTATTTATTTGTTCTTCAAAATTTCGGCTAAACAATTTCGCCACAATTTATTAGGATTAAGCCAAATTTTTGATAAAATTATTGTGTTGCGAGGCTACTTTACACTAAACAGTAATATTTGACGCTCATACAAATAATTTGTTCAAAATGACCCATATGAAAATATTGAAAACGGTAATAATATTATTATTATTTTCAGTACCCATATCTAACTTTTATTATTCTTACGGGTCCGTATTGCATTTTTCTATTACTGAAACCCTAATAACAATGACTCTAAACATATAAGTTTTCCCTAGAACGGCATAGAATCTTTTATTCCTCTAGGATAATTCTCTAAATAGTAGTTCAAAATTTCTTAATTATGTCTTTGTATGCATTTCCGATTATTGTATTAAGAGAATTATCGCATCCCAAGGAAATTGCGTCATCACCTTTCCCATGTGATTTTAATAACCCAGAACAACATCTGCCCGTTTAAGAACACGCAACAATTTAATAATGTTCAAAAAGTGCAGTCCATTAATCAAATATAACCCAACAAATTAAAGGTATAGGTAAGGAAGGGGCATCCTAGCTTAAACTGTAATCTTAAAAGTAGGAGAAAACCCACTGTAGGTATTATGGTTTACAGCTAATTTAAGTTATGGAGTAACCACACTAGCTTAAAATAAATACGAGTAGATTAATGTTTTAGCCCTATTTTAATAAAAGATAATTGACAGAAAACAAAATGTCATCAATGTCTCAATTTTATCATATTTGTATTATATTATAAAGTTACTTTCGCATCCTTATCTATATTATATAAAAAGAAAAGTCCTGGCTCACTGACTCATCAACGCCCAGCCCATATCCTTGCTAAAATTTTGCACAGAGGTTCTTTTTATGATGTAGACAAGAGATAAGGCCGGATTTTTCCAAATTCAACCCCTAAGGGGGTAAAATAGGGAATGAAAGTTTGTATGGAAATCCGTCATTTTTTAAGTTAAATCCATAAAAATTGGTATAAGTCCAAGAATACATCTTCTAAAATAAAATGTGTCAGTGGCGCAGTGGCTTGATAACATTATATTGTATTTTAAACAAGCTTAAACCAGACAATTTTGACATGACAAACATACCACCATCGGAGTAAACAGTTTTCTTTGCTGATTTTGGAATACGTAACGGCAATATCTTCCACATTTCTGGAATTTGTCCAGTCGTTAATTTTTCTTATATGTATTTCAACGAATTCAAAGAAATTCGTTGCCTTCGCTGAGACGGCAGACAATTCATTCACAAAATGTGCCACAGCTAAGTTTACAGAAAATTAATGATAATTGCTTCATATGATAAAGTTATATTACATTACAATTTGTTTGCATTTAATATCTTATATCTCGTTCAAAGCAAGATTTGAACTACAATAATATAAGGATTAACTATTGAATGTATATTTTTTGGTATTGATTTAGATAAACAATCATATAATACATAACATGAATGAACATAAAGCATGAATTCTATTCTGCATACCAGATACATTGGTTCAATGTTTCATTTACATTTGTACGATAATTCTCATGCAGCATGAACGTACCGCGGGTGCATTGGCTTAATGCACCTGTTACATTAATGCAGTGAACGTTATACAGAAGAAACATTGGTTAGATATACCTATACGTTATATCAATACACTAGTCTAGTCCAATGTTTAACATGAACAGCCCAATAAAAAACAATATACTTATCTCTATTTATTAGTGGGTTGAACTATCCATTGCTATCCAAATTTCTGCAATGAACTTTTGGTTCATTGAATTTTACGTGAGTGTTTTACATTATTTCTCAAGGATAGAATTCTCGTAAATTCTTCAGATGAAATTAGTTGAACGGAAATCACAATCCGTCTCGATCTTTCGTGGACGTCCCAAATATGTTTGTGGCAACAATAGAACCGTAACAAAAGACGGTACTGAAAGAAGTTTTCTTTTCCAAATTCCTTTAAAGAACGTTACTGATTTTAGCACACAACAAAAATTTGTAGTGTGACTAAGGTAATATGATTGAAATTCCGTAGTTTGCGAAGTAGCTTATTATCACACATGTTTACCTATAGGTGACAAGAATGTAATTATAAATTACTCATGTTTCTTCGAGTTGATTCTCTATTCACATGAAGGTGAGACTACAAATCGCATTCTGTTTTTAAAAATAACTTAAAAATAGAAATAAGTTCTTTTTTGAAATGCAGCTTAAGATACTTGCGCTTGCGTGTTCCAAGCCTTGGGGCACCATGTGAGCGAAGATACCTGTGCGTGTGTGGTAGTGGGTGTTGGTCCAGTAAAATACTCTTCACATTTCCATTCATAAACCGACAACCGAAGAACGTTTCATTCAGTATTCTGCGGTAGTCGCGTAGAGAATGTTCATTTTAAACTGATCGTGTGCTGTAAATTTACGTGGTTTAGTGATTTTCGAGTTATTATTATGGTTGTTAAAAATTCAAACATTTAAATTTCATTTTCGTGTCTTCATCAGATATACCAAAGACTTAAAAAATGCACAAATTTGTGATCGTTTTGTTCGGATTCCTCCCTTTACTTTTACGTAAGCTACATTTTTTTTGTAAAATTGTTAATATGACACATCGTATTTTTAATGATTTTTTGTTATAATTTCTGTGCATGAGTAAGCGGGGTATTCTAACCGTGACAGTGAAATTTATTTCCAGCAGGGGAGTTTTTAATGTAAATTTTTCTAACGAACGCGGAAACGCTTAATTACTGGGAACAGTAAAGGTAAACTAAAGGCAAAGGGAATATTACAGTGTTCGTACATTTACCTGCTACATTTCAGTCCTTTGTTAAAGAAATGATACTTCTTCGGTGATCTAACCGTGTATACATTTCAATTTATCTGAACCACAAAGTTAAATACTTTACGTTACTTTTGCATACCTTATTTATCACATTAGCATACATGGTTTGCGTCAGAACGTAAGAATATTTCTTGAAATATTACTCCTTTGATTACGAAGAACAATACACTTTTCTTGCATAAAATTATCTTTAATTTCTATTTGTGGGACCCACACCAATTTAGACATTAACGCTATAAATTTGAACTAAAATTTGTTTACAAAATCTGCCCTGTTTTACATCACAACTAGCAAACCACTCCAAAGATTTATTTTCAAGATTAGAAAACAACATCGAAACCTTTGCATCCTGTATATAATTAATGCAATTTAAATTCATTATATTAGCCTACTCGGATTGTAACAATTTGTCATTTAAATTATATTATTCCTTGCACAGCTTTTCTTATCCCCCGATAAATCAAATAAGTAAATCCGAGATTACAATTTTAATTAAAATAATCAACTTTTCTAACCCCTAAGCGGGGACTGTTAAGGTCGCTGAACTACACAATTAAGTAGCTATAATCGCTTATTTATAATTTAGAAATTGAGAAACCCTAAGATATAAAATTAATGACAGAGTCCAGGATAGACACTCCATTTAATGCACACAACAATTAATATTTACATTATTTTGCTTGCGCGTGTAAATTTTTAATTAATATATTCTGACATTTCGGCCTACTGAAATAAGAATTGCTCTCAATTCCTTATATGGGCCTAATACAAATCATCCTCATAAGAAAGTCAATCAAAAATTGAAATTCCCTTAATTCCTTCGATCTTTTTGATATTTCTACATTTGGCGCGATGGGGAATAAATGTATAATTATTAATGAAAATTGTACCTACACACTCTTCATCTAGACCTAGCTTTTAGGTGAAAAGCATTCAAAGAAACTTTTAGATTAAAAACGCGCTGAAAATGATAAGTAATAAGTGCATAACACTGTTTGTGAACGCATAATCATTGGCCGTATAAAATAGAAGGCAAACCGAATGAAATTCTTAATTTAATTATGTTTAAATTAACACAAAGATATGAAACCGAATTCTTCTACTTTAAAATCGACGTAAAAAATAAAGAAGGTTGTTGGTTTTGACTTCCGTTGCCTCTTTACAAAGGACTTCTAGGATAAAGTATTGCTGAGGTTTCTTTCAATCCTGCGACTCTCTAAGCGTATAGAAAGATTGAAATTGGGTGTAAGAGAAATCTTTAAGGGTTTATGCAAGACCACCCACCTTGGCACCTTACTCAGTCAGGTTTTAGCCAAAATAATCATATTCCTAAATAAAGTAATAAATAACATTTGATTAATTAGCTACAATGCCACTAGAGATTTGATTTCAGAGAATTATATTAATGTTTGAATTAAGCGATAGTAACTGTATCAATGATATTTCATTGTATTAAATTAAATATTTGCCGAGACTGAATAGACTTATTAAGCGATTCTATGAATCCCCCGGGAGTGTTAAAAGCTATCATTATTTTGCACTGGGTCAAGCCATTTCGCTCATTGGAGCGAATTAACGTAATAATATCTCAAACTCTATTTCTTTTAAGCCTATAAAAATGTCGAAAATAACTACAATAACATTAATTAGATATTTTAAATATGAGCTTTTCCGGCGGGAAAAATAATTCTATTAAATGTACCTACATGTATTTTTACAACGTGAGAAAGCTCAATTTTTTTAACTTTTAAAAATGTATAAATGTTAACCTCTTCCACTACTTGATCCTTCTATTTTATTATAAATTATTGCGATGTATAAATGTGCCGAAAAATATTTATGAAAATATTCTATTTTTATTTTGGAAAAACGTGGAAAAGTTGACAAATGTAGCTCAAATTGAAGTAGTAACAAATGAATGCAAGTTAATTATTATAAAACTGGGAAAAACAGATCTTATTCCATACGGAATATAGAAAAACAGTTGACATTTTTAATTAGGCACAGGAATAATATACATTTGAACAGGATACTTACGATTTCCATCTTTGTTATTCTTGATTCATTACAGACAAGCTGATTTTAATTTTCAAATCTAATTGAAGCGAAGAAGTACTTCGCCTCCCCTTTTTTAAAACCCTAAAACATTAACAAGATTGAGTTTGTATTCTGAAAAGGCAGGGTTCAAGTTTCGCTTCCATAGTCCTTCATGCTCCATAACTTTTGGCATAAACCACGGATGAGAATTATATTGAATAATTGCACATATTAGGATCATAAGATATAATCTAGTAAAAGTCCGAAGTCGATACCTGATCTAGAGAATTAGTAATAGCGAATTCTAAAATTTTGTCATTCTATTTTTACCGTTTCCGATCCGCACGAACTCCTGTAACTTTTGTCCTTGTTGGCTTGGGGATCTGAAAGTCACAAGCGTCTCTTCTTAATCTATAAAGAATCCGTTTAGCAAATCAAAACGATTGGTCGCTTCTAAAAATAGTTATCACGCACGCGGACAGACGAACATTGAAGGATCTGAAGACTCTTCATAAATAGGATCTGTTTTACACATCAAAAATGATGTATAACAAAAAGGTATAATCGATTCAAAAGAAATTAGAGAACTAGATAGAATTTAGAAATTTTTCAATTACCGTGTATTTGACGTATTTTGCCCAAAAATGTTGAAAGTAAGTATATGAATAAAAGACTAAAATCATTTTGTTCATCTACAGGTTTCTTCGTCTTAATAACACGAGAACTGAATGCACATAGATAGAGTGTTCAAAATGTTCATAAAAGGATAGTGCTTGTCTTTGTCTCAAACTTGGAAAATATGGAGAAAATACGTTGTGTTTCCTTCTCCCAGAAACAAAAGGTCCTAAAAGTTACGGGAAAATTGTCAAATTTCGTTTAAATCGAAGAAGATTACGATAGTAAGGTATGACAGATGGCGTGTAGTTTCAGCAGCTTTCCAACAAGGCACATGAAAGAAATCTACTAATTAAGTTTTATTTTACTTAATCTTTCATTTATTGTCCCACGCCCTGATAATAATGGGTTGGATGACCATCGTATTATATCTGGTATCCGGTCATTTCCCCGCCGAAAAAATCCCGCCGGTCAATTGCCCGCCGGTAAATTGTTCGCCTGGTAAAAACCCCGCGCGGTGAAATGTTCGCCGGTAAAATGCCCGCCATGACAAAATCCCGTCGGTCATTTGCCCGCCGTTGTAGGCAAAATGATTCCCCTGATATTCTCCTATTTTTGTGATAAAGATCCACTTACATATGTACCTACGTTATGTGCAGCCAGTGGCGGATTATGCGCTCAGGAGACGTAAGATGAATTTGAGGCCGCTGTTTACTGTAAATTAAAATATGCTAAATTCAAAAAAGAAGACTGTATTAATAAACCAGACATTGCCATGTTTAACAAAAGAACCGTTATATATAAATTATAAAATATTTTCGTCGGCCATTTTAAGCACTTCCCGATGGCATTTTGACATCCTTTACAGACCTACGGCACTATACATGAATACTCGCCTGCTACTATCTCTTGTTTCAACCTCGTTCTTAACACGTAAATGTTGTACCATTTTCTACGCTTATTCCCCCACTAAAGCGCCTAGGTTATTTGCAGGTTTAGTATATTTTTTTTCAATTGATACTAAAATAGTTGCATGACACACAGGTTTACAAAACTGAAGTTATTTAAAAAAGAACTTTCTTAATTGCTTATTTTTTCAAAAATTACGGCGGGAAATTGACCGACGGGATTTTGTCATGGCGGGCATTTTACCGGCGAACATTTCACCGCGCGGGATTTTTACCAGGCGAACAGTTTACCGACGGGCAATTGACCGGCGGGATTTTTTCGGCGGGGAAATGACCGTGAACCATTATATCTATATATCATAACCATTTCTATTTCCTTCTCTTAGTGCGGACTATTCTCATCCACATATTTAGTAGAAACATTTTATGATGATCCTTTTTTAATTCTTCTAATTTCTGACCATTAGGGGTCCAAATCGATAACAATTAAAAGGTTCACCGCCAGAGAATCCAAGTTTCCTTTGCTACAGATGCATTGACGTAGTGCTGTCTCCTCAAAAACACTGCAATTTTTTTTCGAAAATCTAAAATAAAAAGATTAGCTTATGAAAATCCTAAAGTTGTTCTTAACACAAAATTAACCTTATTATTTATTTATTAATGCTAAACAATATATAATAATAATAATAATAATAATAATAATATTTATTTATTTGCAATATGTATCTATACAATATATAAACCCTCAAAAAACACTATATGTATTTAGAGCAAAGGAAATGTGAAAATGTTTATTACAGTTACTTAATACATATTTCTATAATTAATTACGTAAATATGTAGCTCGACTTTTAACTAGACAATAAACATGAACTTTCATTGTGTTCTAATTAGTACTTTTGCAAACTAAGATATTGTTATTAATATTTTCGAAACTAATAATTCGAGAATTGTATTAATGTTGAACTACAATAATTGAATTATTTTTTTAAGTAAAATTAATTTTGTTTTAAAAATAACTTCATTCTAAGGATCTTCATTAACAAATACACTTGGTTTTTCTTACGTGATAAGGGGGTCTAACGTCCTCCTCTTACGCAACCGCATAGGAAAAAATGAATTTGGGATCTGTTCTGTCAATCAACGTTACAAAAAGGCGGCATCAAGTTACCTTATGCCTCACCATTAAAGAGATACACGACGTTATTGCCCCATCTAGGGAAAAAATTATATCATTTGTGCCAGCTTGAATTCGATGAAGGAAAAATAGTTTTCCAACATGTATATATGGAGCTTGTCACATTTTTCTTAGCGAAGAAGACCGTACATTTTTTCTCACTTTCACTTTTTCACTGACAATGGCTAATGGTGGGCGTTTATTTTCAATGTTATTCACCAATTCAATGAATATTCCGAAATACTGAAATAACAACAAGAGTTCAGTGAACTTTAAACAAGGGGGGGGTTGCTTGTTGGATTCAATTAATTCTTCCAATCTAATTAATTATAATAAGGCATTTTCAAAGATTTACTAAGTTGTTTTGGGAATCTGCAGGGAGGTGGTATATGTTTCTGAATTCGTGATTTTGGAATTTTGTACAAATATCACGTTATTTGTTGTAAGTTTGCACCTAAAATACGTCCCATTTGGTACCGCATCCCTAATTGATGCTTTACACTGCCCCAGTACCCCAGTTTGTATTACACTAACGGCATCCTCGTCACAAATAAAACATACTAATGGATGCAGAACGTTGTACACTAGTATACATTTTTTTCTCTTCCTAGGGGTCGGATCCGAATGTTACAAATAGAGGAACATAATTGTAAACCGTGATAATATAACCTATTGCTATTTCCTTAAAACAGGTGGTCCAAAATGCTTCCATTTACGTTTAAAATCCCCTGAAAAATATGTACAAATTTTCAAAATCGTTTGATCAGTTTGCCATGTCTCATGTCCTTTCAAGGAACTGTCTAAAATATTATTTTGAAGTCGTAATCATTCTAAGAAATTACGTACGTATTCATGCTTCAAAGCGTAATATACTTTCCAAAAGCAAAAAAAATCTCGTCTACTATTGGATTCTTTGAAGTTCAGCCACTTTTTGTTTTAGAAAAGCTCGCAGAGTTAGAAGCTTTCTGAGGGGTTGATGGGGGTACAAAATTGCACGATTTGATTAATTACAGCGTGTGGTAAACTGTCGGCACCCTAATTTTTTTCGCAATTTTGTGCACTTTGCATAGTGTTAATCGCGTTGTTCAGCGCTAAAAAGTAACGTCGCGGTATTCTGTAACCTGGGATTCTAATGGTGGGTACCCGTCTAATATTAGAATAGAGAACAGTAATTGCAAGTACATAAATGGTAAAAACAAACAAAGTTTTTGAATTGGTGCCTGTTTAATGGAAAATAGCAGATGAAAATTTCAAAATATGGAAAGTGCTATGGCACCACGTATTATGGTATTTCCAAAACACTGTATTGTGTACTTAGTTAAATAATGTTGTGATTGCTTGTAATTTTTTCCTATACATTGTAAGTTTGCATCTGTTTCAAAATTAAAGTGACATTTGCATATAAATTTATTTCTAAGGAGATGAGGAACTGCTGCTCCAAAAGTTTGTATCATAACTGTAACAACCTCAATACTGATTTCATTCGTATAACTTTGGATGTAGAAAATGTTAATTTTTTGTCTAATTTTTGGGTGTGGTAGCACATCAGCAGTGTAAATAGGTGCAAACGATAAATAAAATTTGATGCCAATTCCAAAATTTGTACCAGTGCAACATTCTGAAGCCCTTAGTATGTCACGTGACTATAAGCATTTTAATGTAAACAAGGCTGTAACTGTGGCACCGAAGAAGTGCAGTGTATATAGGACCCTGTTTAATAAACGACTGTTACTTGTTTGTGATTATTATTATGATTCTCCCCAGCCCAATCCTCAATTTTCGAAAATTTCGAAAACATTAGCTAGGTCGAAAGTAATTTAAACCGAAGCAATTTGCGGTATTTTCTCACTAATTAACGTATCGAATATGAAAATTTAATGTTATAAAATTACAATTTCCATATGATCTTAAATTTTATGGTCAGATATATTATCATATTTAATATTTCGGCCATAAAGATGATTAATGTGATCTTTTCAATTTCATTTGATATTTAGAATACCACAATTGGAAAAAAACGATTTGGCATTTCCGGTATGTTGGTAAAGCTGTATTTCATTACATATCACAATAAATCATTGTTTATTGACTGTTAAACAATTTATAATCGACAGTTATGCAAAAGAGAACATGAGAAATAAAACTGGTCCAATATAGGATGGAGGCTTCTTCCTCGATTCGTTTAAACTGAAATTGCCAAATTTCTTTTCCGGTCAACGTTCACTTTGAATCCAAATCAATTTTGATCGTGCATTAGATTACCAAATGAAATGTATATGACGGGATGGAGTAAGATTTGCATTTTTCGTATTAAATGACAATGTGTTTATAGCTGTACATCTTCTAATCTGGCACGGCTATTCTTTCTAACCAAATTTAGCACCAATTAACTTTTTGATGATAGTATGAGTAATAAGTAAAATGTAATGGTTGCAGAATAATTTTAGTGGTCAAGTTAAATGAGTATGTCCAAGTTCTAGGAAAATGTTTCTTCCATAATTAATGCGCTTCCTGTTTAAAACGCTCATACATTCACGAAATTGCAATTAGATTTAATTAGTTATAGTTAACGTTATAAGACCCAGTTTTGCGGCAACTTAAATTGCTTGTTATAGTTACGTGAGCTTGTAAGCTTGTTCGCGATGAATGTACAAGAGCTGAATGCCTTAATGTTCTTAATGAACTCGCTTTGGTGTTCGTTTTCCATATTTTACAAGCTTGGACCTAATCACATATTAATCGCATTCTTGCACATAAACCATCATTGTTACTAATGCGCGGATGTACACTTATGTTTTTATATACAATTCAACTTGACGAGAGTGGTTGTTTTCTTTTCATTACAGCAGGTGTTCAATTCAGGGCCGGTTTGTGTATTACCTTTTTTTGTGAATTTTATAAAATTTAATTATATAGTTGTGTCGTGATCGGTAGTGGCAGCCTAAGGCAACGTTAGTAGCCGTCTCGGATGTTCGGCGCCTACCGAAGACTTTTCACTTCTAAATTAGATGGTCGGTTCTATCTTAAATTACAAATTAAAAAAAAATATAAACCACCTCTCAAAACTACCTGCTTAACTACGTCTCTTCAAATCATCCAACCCACCAATTAACTCAAAATGTTATACAATTTAAATCTATCTTTGTTTCGATCCGAAATCTCATTTCGAAATACTAGCACAATCGGAAAGAATTAATTAAGAACCTGCTTTATTTGCTGTCATCTTCAAATTTAAATTTTCTCGTCTATGGTAACCTTACGACATCCGGTGAGAATATTTACAGGTTTGTCTAGTTACTTATTCCACTTTTATTTTTCTAGCTCAACTTTTACTCTTTTACATAACAGTAAAAAATGCCCCCACTCTGTAAATGTAAATTATTTTTTTTTATTAGTACTATATAGCAAACAAATGTGCTTTATTTTTTTAAATCCTTCTTTAATTATATGCTCATTTATTTATTACAAAAATAAAAATGGTAATTGAAGTATTAATTTATGTATCTAATCCTTTAGCGGAGTGTTATAGAAATATCGTAGGACATAATAATTTGCATGAAGAATGAAATGAAAATGGAAAAAAATTAATATACATAGTTTGCAATGAAGAACCAAATGAATATTACAAGTACACAGTACCAGCACAAAAATATCCATAAAGCTACGTGACGATCTCCAAACGGAAGTACTATAAGAACCAAATAGACCACGTGTTGATAGTCTAAGTCGATCAAAGATAGCGGAGGCTACCGTGGGCAGACAAGAGTTACCGGAAGATCCTAAAAAGGCCAACAACACCATAAAAAGAACCAATATAAAACAAGTTGAAAAAATGGAGATCAATAAAAGATTCGAAGCGGAAGTTACAAAAAAATTGGAGAAAGAACCAACAGTACAACAGATTGAGAAAAAATGGGAAGTAGTGGGAAAAGAACGACTGTAAATAAAGTTGCGAGGATAGAAACAAAGCTACGGTGGTCATGGTTAAGATGAGCAGGACAATTTACGAGGAAAAGCGAGTAACGGCCAAACAAATATGTAGGAGAACTACACGAAATACTGAAAGCAGCAGCAGAACACTACAGAAACCATGAGATAAGGAATTTCTACCGAGAAGCTAAAAGAAGCAAGTAAAAGAAAGTAGAAAGTAGAAAGGAACTAGGAGAATTAGTAGGAGACACAAAAGAAAAAACAGAGGTGTGAGTGTAGTATTTTCAGAAGGTATAGGGAACATAAAAAGGAAGGAGGACAAACCAATTTTACGAATATAGAAGTACAAAGTGTAAGAGAACCAACACATCAAAAAATAGAAGAAATTATTATTAAATTAGCAAGAAATGAAAGTCCCGGGGAAAATGGAATACCAGCAGAATTCTTGAAAGAAGCTGTTACTGTTTAAAATATCTTACATTGGCGCATTTATATTTTTCTCGAATTAAACTTTTACATGATTTAAGCATAAAGTTAACCGATTTTATAGTGCTTGCTCCAACTCAAGTGCGTCAGGGGCCACTCTGCTGTATGGTCAGCCACTATTCATATCCCAAAACTCTCAAAAGTAAACTACCAGACAGCGTGTAAGCTCAAGGATTTTTTTATCACTTGGACCACAATGAAGATATTTTCCAATTTTAACTTCAACATGTGTGCATCCCTTCTTCTGGTCAAAATGTAATTCGCACATTGATGAACAGTCACCGAAACTAATGACCTTTAATTCAAAAATGTAATCGGTAAGCCAGTGTAACCAAATATCAGATCAATAATAAAGTTTTTTCAAGACAATCCTTGTTACTTTCTATTAATTGTCAAGAAATGCATACAAATGAAGGAGTGGGGACAACAGTGACATACCTAGTTAAAAACATCCAGAAAGAGGATTGAATACCTGGTCGTATATAATTTTATTTCAAATTGAACAAGGTTACAACATAAAGCATCAAACTAACATATTATTTATTCTGAATAGAGAGCCGACCTTAAGCAAAAATGAAGTATTATTTCTCATTTCAATGGACACAATTGCATATGTACATGGTAGTGAGTAATTATTGTATTTTAAAATTGCAATAGAGAAAGTTTGAGACACATTCTTGTTAAGGTACTGTCGATTTTAGTATGAATAATAGAAACAGTCACATTCTCTGAATTAGTAGTTTTTCTTATCGAAACTGAATCATTTGTTTGAATACTTTGTAACGTTTAATCATTTGTATCTTTTACGTATATTTTCAATATCTTTTGTTCGTATGAGCATTGGTTTATTAATCATACAACTTCTGTTTTTCAGGAAGATATCATATTTTCCTTATTTGTACGTGGATTTCAAAAAGAAAACATGTTTTTTATTTGACTTTTAATTACTTACTTATATTTCTCCAAAAATGTGTAGTAACAAAAGGGCTGCGATATAAAAACTTTATTAATTAATATTTTAAAACCAGTTCCATGAATTTTGATAAAATTTTTTTATTATATTAATTGAAACATTATTAATACGTTTTGCTTGAAACACTGTTTGTAATTTAGCTCCATAAGCACTTTTTGAATTATTCGTTCTACATTAGCAAAACATCAAATCAAATATTAATCAAACTTGCGTTATTTCAATTGTTTTAAATTAATTTTGTGTGAGATGGAAGAGTAGATCCTGTGAAGATTTTATTTTCCCAGATTTCTCCAGATAATAATTTTTTTTCGAAAAAAGGACAAAAAGGTTGTTATGCACTCCGACTCCGACTGTAACGTACACTGTAACGCATTCTACCAGTCACAGAAAACAAATATTTAAATAAGGCAAATGGTGTGTACCGGTTTATTGGTGCTCACATTACAGCCTTTATTTATGTCGTCGCCATTTTTGCCACCTCTTTTTGAAAAAATGTTCCAAAAATATAGTATTGTCTTGAAAATCAAAAGGAGCTCGATAAAGCAAAGGTAACGTGAAAAAAAACTGAAAAAGTATGTAAGTTTTGACAATAGGTACCTATATAATAAAAAAATCGAAATTTTCAACGACTACCGCAAATTTTAGTATTTACGACCGCAGTTTCAATTAGAGAGATGGTTGCTAGCTGCTAAATTGTCCAGGGGTTTACCCGGAGGCACGGTAGTGTCCCCGCCAAGACGAGCCAAGCGAAGCGCAAGGGCACTACCTACCTTTTCTCGAAGTGCGTCGTCGTTTTTTTGAACCCTCATAATTTGGGTTTGGATTATACCAGATAAACAAAATTCTCGGGATATGATGTCAATAGTGGAGACTTATTAAACAACAACAAAAAATTCTAAAACCTGCAACTTTTACCGCCCCAACTCCTTAAACTAGGGGATGGAAGTTTGTATGAGACTTTCGCAAATTTTGATGCTAGAGGTCTAAAAATTGATACGATGTGCAAGAAATACACCCCAAAATAAGAAAAAAAAAGAAGAAAATATTGTCATAAGCAACTTACAAAAAGAAGTGAAATCCCACCAAAAACATTTTCATGTAAAATGTTGCTAAGACGAGACTATGTGGCTCGCACTGTCAAAAAGTTATCAGATCACATGTAGAGCCAAGCTTCTAACTCTACAAGCTCGAACTTCACAAGCTCTACACCTTAGTCAAAATATGTGGCTTGGCCATTTCGCTACATTCACATGGGCGTAAAGTGAAAAATTTATTCACTATTCATTACTTTTCTGTCATACAATAGTTCTTGTAGTAACGAAATGGCCAAGCGACATATTTTGATTAAGGTGTAGAGCTTGTGAAGTTCGAGCTTGTACAGTTAGAATTAAGCTTGGCTCTACATGAGATCTGAAAACTTTTTGACAGTGCGAGCCACATAGTCTCGTCTTTGCAACATTTTACATGAAAATGTTTTTGGTGGGATTGGCTTTACACTTTACACTTACAGATTTATACACTTTACTTCAGATAACCCCAAAGGAAGAAGTCCAATGGAGTTAAATGTCATGAGCGAGGAGTCCATTGTATTCCACAAGTTGAAAGACTTATAACTTGTTGAAAATACGAAAACAAATTAATGTCGATTTTTTAATATTGCAACGATTTTTGTACGTACACTTGTCGTTTATGCATTATTTTTCTTCGCTGAACAGAAATTTATGTAAATAACGAGCATTTCTGAAAAATAGAAATGCTATTACTTTTTAAATAAGTGGAGCTCAATCAATCGAATGAACTAACATCGATGAAAATTTTGAGGAATTTTTCTTTATTTTAAATAAATAATGTTTACTACTAAAAGAGTATTGAGCATAAATAGATCCACAGTCGCCAAATTAGTAAACAAATTATACTAGTAACCTTAAAAAAACAGGACAGAGCATGGTAACTCCAAAATATGTTTAGAGGTAAAGAATTTGGTACAATGTTGTAAGTTATACCACAGTCTAATGGTTATACGTTCAAATATACTGATCGCAAGTAGTTATAACTTAGTTATAACTGAATATTATTCTCAAGAGTGCTATTGACAAGTTAAGGGATTGGTATTTGACGCCCCAATTGGGAATAGCGGATATTATGGAACTTAGGCAATAGTTTCTTTTATCAGATTTACTTTTAGATTTTTAAGTAGGAAGTGACTTTCTAGTTTTAACGAAATATGCTAGTACTTAAGAACATCTGAAAATGAAAAAGGATGTGGAGAGGATGCGTTAGCACAATAGAACAATTTAAAACTTTTAAATAATGAGTTACAAAAACGTTTGTGCACCTGCATTTGTGTGCAATTAAAATTGTAATTAGCGACTAGTTTTCCCAGTGTCAACACACTTAACTGTTTTTGTATAAGCCGGAAAAGGAACATTCGTAAAAGGAAAGCTTTATGCTTATCAATGATAACTTATTTGCATGTTTTCTCATAAATGGTCGACTTTACAATTAGTGACGCCATCAATAGCTGCACTTCCTTCTTTTCGATGCAGTTACTAATCTTTACCTGCACTATTTACAATCTGCTTGTTATGCGTGTGGATTATACACAAGAATGATTCTTTTGTGTCGTATGGGTATCGTACTTTACAGATGCTCGTCTGAGACTCTCAGGGGGTTGTTTCGACAGGAAATCAATGTCATTCTTTCAAAAACCACTTCCACTACATAAATCTAAAAATTTCAAGATAAGATTAGTGGTTGTTGTAGGTATTATGCCTGAACAGATTTTCGTATTTAATAAGATGCGAGTATTAAATTACAAAGGTCTTTTAACTGCAATAAAAATAAGGACATTTAACTACTTCGCTTCACAATATGCAATTAATATTAATTTCGCACAATTTTATTTAATTCAAACTTCCTGTATTTCATTTTTCTAGCACTGAATTTGTGAACTGTGTTTAATTTGTAATTGTTCAACGTTTTCTTTCCCACGTATCATTAAAATTTGACTTACAGTAAATAGACAAAAGGCAGAAACCCACTTAGCCGCAATCACAAAATCAATTTCATTATACTACCACGTACTGCATATTTAATTAAATCTGCATTATATCCTCTTGCTTGATTTCAATTACCGCTGGCGAATAATTTATACATGAGCGCATTTTCATCTTTTACAGTAAAAATGCGAAATTCACAAGGTTGCACTTGCCAACAAAAATGTTTAATTAATTTTTTTTGCCGTGAGTAACTAATATGTGATGCATTTAAATTAATCACCACCCTTATGGTGGATTTTAGCGCAGGAAATGCATATTAAACAACTTTTAAACCTATATAGTAAACTTATAAATAAAAACAAGTTTAGAATCAAATTATAAAATTGCGTGATAATTAACGCCAATCAGTTTGAATTAATTTTTGTCGCTAACTGGTTCTCTATAATATTAAAAAGGTTATTTTCACAATGGAAATCTTAATAATTTTGAATTTCCTTCTTCATTTTAAAACTTAATTGTTTTAAGTGTAATAATAATAACGTTAAAAGTTTCACTTTAACTATATAATTAGGTATAATAATTAATCACAAATTACGTGTAAATAGCCCGTAATGCATTTATACGTAAGTGCGAAGGTTTAGTAAAAACTGCTTCCTCTTTACGGTATTAAACTTCTTCAGGGTCGATCAATTATTACTATTATTATTCGTCCAGGTATGGTTCCGTTAAATGTTGTCTAACTCCAAGGAGCCCTGTTTCATTAAATAGTTAGAAACTGTTCTTAGTACTATTCTTTATTTTCCCCCGCACTTACTTTAGTAGATGCTTCACAATAGTAGGTAATGCAGTTTCTTGGTATAAAAATGATATGTTGATTGCCACAACTGCACATTTCTGCTAAAACTTCATTTAGGTACCATTAAGATTGATTCTGAAGGTCTTGGAATGACTGTCCCTTAAGAAATTTAGAAGGAAGTTTAGAACAATTATGCGTTACTTGTTAGATATTATAATTCCTTAGATAAAAGCAAGAATAATTTGTAGGAAATAAATGAAAAATTGGAATCAAAATATTTCCCCTTAAGACCCGTACAATTTGATGCCCGACCAAGCCTATTGGTAAAAGCACTTTTGTACTCAGAAAGAAATGTGCAGAAGAACACAAATTCACACTATTCACACTATTGTGTTGTTAGGTTTTTTTGAGCATCACTGCAATTTCTGACGAATTCAATTATGGCTAAAAAATGTACATGTGATAATAGTATGTACCTATAATACTGTACAGAACCGTTTAATTTGCGTTTGTTTTATTAAAGATACTAGGCATAACAATGATATCAAAAATTGGTTCCTGATTTCAAATGTTATTGTAGCTATCTTCGTATGTGTACAAAAGATAGCCGGCTTGAAAGCTGGAGCAAACAGTGAAGGAAGTCATCAAGTGGAATGGATGGTTGAAAAATGCTAAAAATATGGTAAATTTTATATTTTTGAAGGATGGATGATGAATAGAACTCTTTTCATTTGTAATGCTAGAACAATTCCCCTTGTGCTTGTAACGTAATTATGGTGTTAGCGCTAACCCCTCAAATTGTTATTGTAACACGAAAGCAATTTCAATACTTACTTGTATGGTTTTCACAATCCCAAAAGCAAACGGATATTTGTCCGAATATTACACCGGATATCACAGAATCACTAGCAACACCGGAAATTATTGGTTTTTAATCCGGATTTCGATCAACAGGTGTTTCTGGAACCACAAATAAATTTTAAAAGGAAATAAGAAGAGAATAGCATTTTCTACAACTTATTTCAAGCGTGAGATTACGTAAGCTCGGCTAATGAGTCCTTTTTTGTATTATACATAAACTGTCAAAAGCTTAAAAAAACGTTTCCGTCCTTCATTGTAAAATGTTCTAAAATAGTCGATTGGAACTACAATTATGTTGTTATAAAAAAATTTATAATGCTCTCTTAAAAGCACATAATGATGACGGTGATTGTTGATTTCTTAGATGAGACCCCGGAAATTTCACAAAATTAAAGGAATACCTACATTCCTTTGTTTTATGTTGCTGCGTTACATATTTTTGTAAATACGTGTCATTGTTATTTTGCGCTGTTGTGTAAATCCATGCTCTATATTTATCATTACCATTGGAATTATCTTCATAATTCTCATCTGCTCTATTTATTTTAACATTTTACGCCCTCGTCCATCTTGTTATTCCATTATTTTCGGACATAACTTATGTAAAATATAAATAGACATTTATTAAGATGTTTTGGTTACGAATGGTAATATAACATTACCCGCATTTGTAGAAATAAGAAATACATTGTTATTGAATTAATAGCGTGTTTCCGTATATATTATTAAAATATGTTGTGTTTAGCGCGCCTGTCAGGATTATATAAGTTATGATTATTATGTTAAGCTTACGAACATGAATGTGGAAAAAGCACGTAGACAACCTTACTTAAGGGAGAAAAAATGAATAGACGGGCAGTCAGTCTGTATACGAGATTTGTAATGCGAGTATATGATATCTTTTGGTGATCAATAAAATTCGAGAGGTGTTGTTCTTGGAGCTATATTTTTGTGTTATTTGAGTTTTTCTTACACTTACTTCCTTTACTTTAATTGTAATCTGTGAACTTTTATATTTTATCAACGAACTTCGTTCGTTACTGGAATCAATATTCCGTCCGTGCGTCCGTGCGTTGCAAGAGATGCGTATTGTCTACAACCGAGTTAAGATATGGATCTTATGTGAAATTTTATGCTGATTCAAGATCCGGTCCCAATTTTTCGATATCTCAAATACTTTTCGAAATATTCGACTTTAAAGTCGAAATTTCGAAATTATCAAATTTTGTCTTTTTGATAAGGCCAGATTTTTTTTATACTTTCGTTACTGCGGTATTCGAAGTTCGTTTTGTAATCCAGAGATTTCAACTAGTTTATTTAATGTGTCACATACATTATGCCTTTGCTCGCCTTTATGAAGGCCCATGGCTTATGTTAGAATCATTTACTTAATTTTTCTATCTTTGTACTTTCCATTTTCGACGCACCAAAGTTCCTTTTTTTTCCAATGTTGTAATATTAAGCTGTAAAATTAAAATCGAGGTCGTTGAACCTCAACCTTAATTAATCGTACACACTTTAATATTTTAGTTTCTGTATTCCCGATGTATTCCAAAGTGTTTATTTATTTATTTATTTATTTACACACACAAACAAACAAATACACACTCAACAAGAGCGATGAAGCCACAGACACACACGTCGAACCCAAATACAAATACAAAATTCAGAACCAAACGTGAGTACTTTTCTTCTTAATCAGAACAATAATAGAGTTTAAACACATTTTTTTAAAAGACTTTAGACTTTTTAAAACCCTTTAAAAGATTTTTTCGTGTATGGGGACCAAATTCAAGTTTACTTCGCACTATTGATATGTAAAGAATTTTTACTGATTTATAACTTTTAAAGTACCAAGGTAAAAGGAGTTTCTCCTTATGAAGCCCATTAGGCTATAGCATTTTTTTACTAATGCATTCACATGAGTGTTAAATGAAATGAAATTTCAGTCAAGAATGATTCCTAGATCTTTTTTAGTCTTAACCTGAGATATTATTTCATTTCCAATGACATACTTAATAGCTTCATCATTGTTATTATTATTATTATGTACTTCGATTGTTATCTATACTCAGGCCAAGCCTGGTTAACTAATCGCACGGATCGAAATCAAGTTACGATTAGTCCTACTAATACATATTATACAATATAAATTTGAAGTTGCTGTTAAAAACTGAACATACTAAATACTATACACATATTATGTTCATTAAATTAAATGACGTTGATAAAACCAACGCTGATCACATTTTAGATACTGTATTTGTTTGAGAAGCCTCGGTGTATTTGATCCCAATTTGTAAAAGCCACGTCCCGTCGACCCTCTTTCCGCGAAGGCATTAACATGAACGCAGCGTCGCGCATCAATAACAAAAAGAGACCCTATATTCCTAGGCTTCTCCGTTGGCGTCACTTATTCGTGACTTAGTGACTTTTTATAGAAAAGAAAAAATGAACATAATATGTATGTTTTGAAAAAGTGTTATGGTTATTGTGTAAGCGTTTTTTGTTGTTTTATTATTATTATTATTATTATTATTATTATTATTATTATTATTATTATTAATACGTTTTCTAGTTATAGTTAGTACATCACATTTGCTTATATTTCATTTTAATTTATTTTTGTTGTACCATTCATGACTCTATTAATATCATCTTGTAGTATTTTTTCATCGTTGCGGTCTCAGTCCAGTGTTGACTACGCAATTGATCCAAAATACTCAGTTGAACCCTTTTACTGAAATATTCAGTGTAATTTGAATGTACAGCACCTTATTATGAATAATACATATTGTTTGTTAGGTAAAACAAAATTACTTACAATATTAGTGTACAACATAATTCAAAACTGAAAGTTGTTTCGACTTTTTAAAAGTGAAAAAGGAATTCCTCATTGTGCCGCATTGTCCGATGCTTCGGGAGAAACCAATCTTACCAATGAAAAGCTTCTAAGTGAAAATAAATAAAAAATATATTAAAAACTCTTATTTTTTGTAACATTGCCACGAAAGCTTGCCTCGATGTTCCCTGCAATATGGGATATCGAAGGATAAATACGCAAAATTAGTTTTTCTATTATAATAATGGCCTGTTTTTTCTCTTGGTAGTGTCTCTTATTTTGCGTTCGTCGATTACCAAAGGATTGGAAGAACTGGAAGCCGTGCGGTCGTTGAACACAATACTGCAAATATCAAAAAACCACAATAAAAATTTTCCAAATCGGACGCTTTTCTGTGAGGATGACATAATTGATCCAATGTCACGTTTGGTAGCCTTGTAACTTTGTATTATGTCGGTGTTTCTACAAGGTAACTACGGAGGAAGTAAATACAAGAATCATATGTCAAAGATTCGTCTAGTGTGGTTAATAAACTATTCATTTTTTTGTGTTTACCTGGAAAATTTCTTAAATATGGGTTGTCGTTTGAACAAAGTACAAAGTTAAATCCTATTAAGTATTGTTATTGTTTAAAGTTGGACTGAGCAAACATGATTGAATTAATCGACGTGCCCCAGTATAGCTATGGCGATTTCTCATTCTAGTGCATAATTTTTCGCTGGCAATTTTCCATGATGAGGAAAGTTCTGCAACTTTGGGAAAAAATGCTGGTCAAAGATTCACGTGTCAATTTGAAAACTTGCCACACCTCATATCTTCGAAACTGTAACAGGTAAGCAAAATTTCTTGAAAACGTTTCTAGAACATTGAGGGGGAACCAATATCACATATAGAAATCTTCTGCAACTCACCCCTTAGCCACCCCACCCCTATTTTTTTATATTGCACTATCCCACGTGTGACACACCATTGGAAAGTTCTTTAAAAATACTATTCATCAGTACCAAACAAAATGTAATATAAATATAAATGTTAAGGACTTGGAAATTATATTTCACACATGGGGTAGTGCAATTTAAAAAATATGGGTGAGATGGTTGGAACCTAAAGAGTGGGTTGCAGAAGATGGCCCTGCGGGTCATTGTGGTTCCCCCTCAATGTTCTAGAAACGGTTTCGAGAAATTTTACTTATCTATCATAGTTTCGAAGATGTGAGGTCTGACAAGTTTGCAAATTGACACCTGGTATAAGCAGAATGAAGGGCACCGGCAGTTCATTGAAATTTCCCCCTTCGCGCCATTAAATTGAGTTTCCTTTAGGTCTGCCATTCAATCCCTGCTTATCAAAAAGAGACTTGTTGCAAAGGAATGTTTACCAAGCTTGCAAATGGAGAAGGTTGAAGGTAACGAAAGTTAATGGTAGTGCTTTGCGACAGTTTCGAAGTTCCTCCAAAAAGTCAAACGTGTACTTACTTTAGCAAGACATTATTTTCTGAAAGTAGTCATGTGGCAGCGGTTTCTTATTTCAAGTGGCATAGTGAAGTAACCGTTCTACCCATTGTGTTTGATCATTTGAAGCATGTGCAAAAGTCTGTACTAAGAGAACTTTATGCACCAAGACAAACCGTCCGCTCACAAACCTATTCTCACCAAAGATTTCTTCCTGTTCTGGAGGATATTTGCCAAAGAGTGCTTCCGCGGAAATATGAGATATCGGAAAGCTAAGAAATCATCGGTTATAGACACGTTCGTCCTGCTTTGTTTAATTTTATTATTTACGATGATTCCCTGTTATAAAGAGGAATTAAAATTGACTTCCTCTAATAATTTCTTTATAATCTTCCTCTCTTCCCAAATACTCTTCATTTGTTCGCTGTTTACTTACACCTTGTTTTCTACCTCAGTATCGTACACTCAAATTTGTGCTTGTCCTATTTTGTAAAACGTCTATTGTCAATTTTACCATCTAAAGCCTTCTTCGACTTATTTTATCCAATGAAATCCAAGAGATTCTGTTCTTATTTATCTTACGAATACGTCCATAAAATTTCTTCTATCCTGAATATCTCTGTGGTCTTACCAGTGTGCTAATAAATTGCTGATGCTGGTAACTCTTTCGATTTATCCTTTTTTCGAGGATGATATTAAAGAGTAGGTAATGCAAAGTCTTTCATCGTATCGTATTTAAATTGTGATCCCAAAAGGCTCAGAAATTTCCCCCATGAATTCATCTTTAGTGGTTGTAGTGTTTCTGTCGATGCAAAATTCCTCGGGTGTACCAAAGACAATCTTGTCTACAAAGTGGCAAAGTTTCAAGTACTTTTCGTCTAGACAGAAGTCTTAAAGTCAAAAATTTTGAATTCCGGAGTGTTCCATTTCAAAAGAATGTTTTGGATTTTCATAATTTTTAATGTTATCCTGTCAAACTTTTGTCCCTTAATTTAGAGACTTCTATTGTGATTCCATCTTCTTCTGTTGTTTTTTAATAACTTATAATATTTCGTTAACGCCAATAGGTCTTGCGTCGGGATTAAATGTGCACTTTCCAGTGAACTTTTATTATTATTGTTACCTTATGGCATAAACGGCATTGATCGTTTTTATAAAAAATAATAAATAAGTACCTAATGAGTAATGACCATAATAATTTTATTGATATATCAAGGGATCTTCTATGTAAGCATCATTTTCACAACAAAAATTGCTACAAACTAAAAAAAATGTATTAGTGTGGTTGCTCTGCTTATTTTAACATTTCGTAAACTGGAAAAAGGTTCAATGTTATAAAATAAGTAGGTACATACTAAAGGACGGTTTTTCAAAACTGGCGACTGTAGTACAGAAGTACTGAATGGTTTATGTGACAATTTGTAAATTAATCTGGGTACCACCTTTTCCCCTACAATCATCTTCATTTTAGTGAATTTTGAAACGTTGTTTCGCGTCATTTCTTGTGTGAATTGCGTTAATAATAACTGCATTGCTCTCAGTCCTTTGAACTTTAAAATCGCTGAAGCGTGAAAAGTTACTTCTTTTTCGCGATATTTGTCAATTTTCCAAATGATTGGATCTTCTCTTGAGTATTTTGGTATTCTTTCACTTGAATGGACCTGAAATTATAAAGTTTGCATGCTTTAATAGTCCTTCAACTGCTGAATTACTTAATGTCATTGAAAATGTATAAAAGCGACATTAAAATCAATTTACGGACATTTAGAGTAATTGATAATTTTACCACTTCAATTAATAACTGTCGATCAAAAGGGAAAATAAATGAGTAATAAGGCCTAATGTATTCATTCTATCATGACTGAATTCTAACCAAGTCTAATTGTTGGTTAGCGAGATGAATACATATGAGGATACTTTTTATGCCAACTGAATACTCAAACACACCTCCTATATTTTACTTCCGCATTATCGCGCACTAAATTTTAAAACATAATGTCTTAACGGTGTTCGGTACATAAATTTTTCTATTATTTACATAGTGAACAACTTTTTAAATAGGGCCACTCCAAGATACTCTATTTATCATACAATTACCTAAACAATCACGCGACCAAATTCGGTAAGGCTGAACAGCTCCTGACCAAAGTCAACAATTTTCAGCTGCCCTCGGAAGTAAAAGACGTGCATTAAAAGGACACAAAATGAAAGTATAATAACGACCTAAGTTGTCTAATTTACTTACCTACAAAGAAATTTTTGTCATAATTGGATTGCACCGAAAATTAGTATGTATGAGAGTTAAAGATGGAGTGCAACTGATTATTTTGTAATTTGTAGCGCTTGGTAAAGCAGTGCGGACTATAAAATCGTCACGGTCCAATTCGATAAGACTTTTTCCTCTGAATAATTGTATAGTCCAAATTATATAAACGAAGATGGACAAGTTTGAATTTAAGGTGTTTCGCAAGGATACTATAATGTACCGGTATTTTATAAGAAATTAAAAGGAAGTTATGTATAACGGTTTCATAAGAAATTTTTGAATGTAGAGCAACGTGGAAACGATATTTTTGAATTTTGCATAATTGTCATATCCTTGGATATGTAAATGTATTTGCACCAAACGGGCTGTTGCGCATCGACATAACCACGCGTACCTTTCGGTCGGTGACTTTAGATTTATCGGACCATGAAGTGCTCATGCTATGTCGAGATTCTTACACGAATACTTCTTCTGACTTATTTCAATATCTCATTTCCGTTTTAAATAGTTTTTCTAATCATCTTCATGTTACTTATTTTCTTTTTATGATGCATAACAATTTTATTTACATTTAGTAGTGAACCAGTTACACATTGCAAAAATGGTAATCTCCGTGACCGAAGATGGGTTTTAAAATGAGCTATTTTGCAATTCTAAAAATCATCACGTCTTCCTGTAATTTTGACCACTTTTTGTTATGTAAATATAATGAAATGGGTAATGGCACTGCTATAAAATTCACTAAATGACAAACCGTGTTTTAATTCTGAAGAAGTTAATGATTTTTTTAGTAGCGTCGGCGGCTTGTTTATTTAAAAACGAGTAATACCATGCATCCTATCAACCGGAACGTAAACAAAAATTTTACTAATTAGCACTTGTATGAATTCGATGCGCTTCAACTAACGAATATACAAAAAAACTAATTGGTTTTTTGTATTTTACCAACACAATACGTGTTGGGAATAAAGCATCAACATTTCACAACAAATATAAATACCTCCAATTATAATCATAATTTGAAATTAGAGCAAAACCCTGGAAAACCACATTCCATTACTTACCTACAAATCCAATTTCACAGGTTTTCAAGAACCATTCAAAATGGCAAATACATACACGGTGTCCAAAAAGTATGGAAACCCTGGAATATCTCCAGAACGACACATCCGATTACAAAAAGAAAAAAACACATTTTCCTTTATTTTTTGAAACCTATTCAGTTATGATATATAAACATCACCCTCACTCGCCTGGGGAGTGGAGCGGGGGTGTGTTTTGAAAACTTAAATGTGAACACCTACCTTTATTGCACTTTTGCATTCTCCATAAAAAACTGTTCTCAAATTGCAAATTTCGCTACCTTTTTTTTGGGGGGGTGGAAAAAGGGAAACCCTTGAATATCTCGAGAACGACACATCCGATTACAAAAAGAAAAAACACGTATTCCTTTACTTTTTGAAACCTATTTGTTTATGACATGTAAACATCACCCGCACCCCACTGGGGGATGCGGCGGGGTGAGTTTTGAAAACTTAAATGTGAATACCTATCTTTTATTGCACTTTTGCATTCTCCATAAAAAAGTGTTCTCAAATTGCAAATTTCACCCCCAACCCCCGACTTTTTTTTGAGTGGAAAGGGGGAAAATTGCATGTCCGTAGAAAAACGATCTTCTTTACTTTTTTTCCCTCCAACATTTTTTTGTGATTTGCAAATTGTACGTGACCCTCTCCGTTCCCATCTCTTAAGGGTGGAAAGATATTCAAGGGTTTCCCCCTTGCCACGCCAAAAAAAAAGTCGGGAGTTGGGGGTGAAATTTGCAATTTGAGAACAATTTTTTATGGACAATGCAAAAGTGCAATAAAAGATAGGTGTTCACATTTAAGTTTTCAAGACTCACCGCCGCCCCATCTCCCAGGGGGGTGCGGGTGATGTTTACTTTTCATAACCAAATAGGTTTCAAAAAGTAAAGGAAAACGTGTTTTTTCTTTTTGTAGTCGGATGTGTCGTTCTCGAGATATTCAAGGGTTTGCAATTTGAGAACAGTTATTTATGAAGAATGCAAAAGTTCAATAAAAAATAGGTGTTGTCATTTCAATTTTCGAAACTTACCCCCGCTCATTTCAAAAAAGTTTTATATTTAGTTTAAAGCGCCATAATTCGAAAAGGAATCGATCGATTTTAATTTTTTCACGGGAATTATACTGAAAGAATGTAACCTCATCGGCAGAGTAGCACAAGTTACATCTGTGGACCACCTTCTTTGATATTAAGAAATAAAGGAGTTTGGAAAAAGCTGAATTAGCAGTTCTGTGTACAAATCAGACATGATCGAAAGTAAAGCGAAAAGTCAAAATAAAAATAAGAAAATTTGAGAAACAAAACGAATAGAATTTCCGAGTTGATACTTTATACTCCAGTTTATAATAATAATAATAATCTTATTGAGTTATCTCCTCAACAGAACTGTACAGTATAGGTCAAGAAGGCTCCAAGAAAAGGAAACACCTACACTAAACAAAGATAATAATAATGCCTTTATTGGAGAAAAACAGATAATAATCATAATTGAAAATGGTATAAACAGGGCGAAGTTCACTACCATGGTCTGTTCCACACTTAACCCTGTTTTCGTCCCTATTTTAGCTATTCTTTGCTTGAGAGTTTCTGGTGTGCTATACTCATTTGTAGTTTTTATCTTTTGGTGGTTTGGAATCTAGATATGGCTTTTATTATCAAAACTGGAGCCATTGCACATTTTTGGATCCGGTTATAAACAAATTTATTTGCCAATTTTTTTAATTCTAAGTTCTGTTAGTAGAAAAATCGCTCAAAATACACATATGCGTGAACCGTTTGTACAACAAACCTTTACTGGACTTCCAAGGTTACTAAGCAATAGAAAGTTAAAGTCAAAAGATTCTATAGGTAGTACCAAAAGTAAATTTCTAAGCGAATAACGATGGAACTTTTAAAAATGAAATGAATAAACAAAACTGATTAACGGAGTTCCGTCGCGTAAATTTTATAATGAAATAGGTACTAATCGTATAGGTAACAAAAAGTGGTCAAGCTTTAATTGAAAAGTAATTAAAAGTATTTTGTTTTCTTTTTTTAAGTGGCGAGTGGGTGGACTGTCTAACGGATTTTTAGTCCCGTAGGAGGATCTAGTTTAGGTAAACGTCCATTACTCTTATCTGCATATTAGTAATTTAGAAATTTATGTACACATTCTATGGCGCCTAATTCTCTATTTGAGTGGGTTAATGCGTATTAATGTTATACATATATATTACAAACGTACAAATAAAGTAAGGTTGTTCATCTTCATTAATTTTATAAGAGCGTAGGAATCGAAAGATCGTAGATAGAATATCTTCAGGCTAATTTATAATCCCAAATTATTTGATTGAACGTATCAAAGTCTCTTGATCTAAAAATTAAAATTTCTATTCATTATGTATAATATAGGCTGTTGTACTTGTCACGACATCTTAAAACATCGAAAAAAGTGACGCATTGTATAACATTTTTAGGGAAAACAACACAGCCCATCAACACGTTAAATCAGCTCTTATTCGATCCATATTACCTACTACATATTTAATTTAAAACTTAAAGAAGCGATTCCCGCGCGCATTCGATGTAGGTTAATAAAATGTAAAGACAAGTCGTTTATTTTACTTGAAAATAAAATACCGAGATGAGTAAATCCTTCGGGATACTACAGTGGCGACGAGCGTACCGGTAGTGCCGCAAAATGTATATGATATAATAAAAATTTAGGGGTAATTTAAATTCTAGTTTAAATAAGTAGATTTTTATTCACATATCGGAATACGGAACATTGCTCTACAGGTGAAACGCCTGCTCGTTTAATGATAGGACGACCTTTGAGGTCTAGATTAGATTTATTGAGACCGAAGTTTAATTTTCGAGACAATTTAGATGTACCTAAATATAATTGTACGTGCAAATCTAAAAAACCGACAAACGCAAAATGAAAGATATTATAAAGGTAAAAGAATCGTTAATTTTTACAAGGGCGAGGAGGTGTTTGACTGTTTGTTAAAGATTATATGTAGTTGCATTAAGTCTAATCGGAGTAAAAATGCAAGGCCTCTGACTTTAAGTGGTCATAACGAAAAAACTGAGGGGTGAAATTTCTTCATTTTTGGGCAGTACATGAGTCATTTATATATGTTTAACATGTGTAAAAATCAAATTGGTAGAATCAGTTGTTTAACTTTTATTTTAATTAACAGCAATAAAAACGCTGTATTTAGTATTTTCCTGGCTGACGGTCAGTTTTAACTTATCATAAAATTGTTATTGTTTCATAAATTGTTACCAAATTTACAAATGTTGTAGCACACATACTTCTCAAAAGTCGACAGTCAATAAATATTGATTATTCATATAATTAACTGGTTTTATAAGCCCTAACCGAAAATTTGATTATTTTGCAATATAAGGTAACTAAAGAAAAATTCTTGTTTTAAATGCTAAATTTGTATTACTCAAATCGGGCTGCATTATTGCTTTATTGAAAACAAAATTTGTTTTCTTGTAAACCAAAGTAGATGTTATAATTATCGCGAAAGAAAGACGCACATATTCCTGCGAGAGGTAATCTACAACATCGTAAATCGTGAGCAGCAAACCACAACAATGTGATTATTCTTTAGCATTGTACAAAACCATGCGCTTCATAGCAATAATGTACGACACCATCGTCCAGCTCGTACCGCACTTCGCCCCGCAAATCCAATCATCCATCCTTTTTCCAAATTTCTTTTAAACAAAACATGTATACATGGCATTATTTTTGTGAATCGTGTTAGACCACAATATAATTGCTTTAACCTTGTTATGTTACTATCAATATTATTAATATCGAACTATCAGGTACTCAGTTACATAAGATATCGTTTTTTCATTATAGCTTTAAGACTAATAAACCAATTGGCCTCAAAAGCATCTCACATTGACAAAAAAGTATACATTTTTCAAATATATAAGTATCTACCACTCGGTTTCAATAATATAGCCGTAATTAATTTTTAAAGTGGAGCGCTTGTGCGATTTGAGTCATAATTAACGCTTTTTCGCACATAAATTAATACAGAAAATTAACGATGTATTGCAAAAGTCTAAAACTATACACCTTTTTGTAGGAATAAATGATCTTTTAAATGCACTTTATTTCATTAAATTATGATTGCTAATTACTGAGATAGAAGCTTCTAAAGTCAGAGGCCTTGCATTTTTACTCCGATTAGATGGACCAAAGGAGGGGAAAAAATGTTTATATTGTACAGGTGGACGAGAATATTTTGTGGAAAAGGCATGCTAATCAAATACGCAAAGTTAATCACGAAGAAATTTCAAAAACTAACTTTTCACAAAATGTTGATCGGACACAAAAGGAGGGTTCTGAGGTAGCTATTCAGGTAGTGTTAGATTCACCAGAAAGTGAAAGTCAAAATGCAACTGATGTGGCAGTCACTTCTTCAGCAACCACCTCATCAGAAGTGGTGTTAAGGTATTAATATGTGGATAATGAGGTATCGATTAATTAGGAATTAAGTTTTATTTTAGGCGGTGGAAATGTAGTATTTAAGTTTAGTTAAATTTTGTAAAATTGTAAGTAAGAGATATCTAAACCTGGATGGGTGAAAAGCATCGACATAATATAGAAATGGACTGCGCGTGGTTATGCTAAGCCGGGATACTGCAGGTGAGAGAGAGGGTAAACGTGGAGGCCTAGTTGTAGTTTTATCTGTCGCGTATCTATTGGTTGCTGCATTTTCATGGGAATGCAGCGACCAATAGATACGCGAGATACGATTTCAAATTTAGATAATAATGACAAAAACTACAAACCACTCCTCTTTTTACTAGCCTTGCTAATGCAACAGACACACTACAACAGGCGTGGTTGCGCCGAGGGGACCGCCTTGTACGGGCAACATAACTTGAAAGGTGCCGACGGAGAGTGTCACTTCTGTATCACTTGTATTTTATCACTGTGTTTTATTCTGTGATCTCAGGGTGAAGATAATCCATTAAATAAGATGGCATAGTTAAAACCCCTCACGAAAATGACACATTTTAACGCCGGTTTTAAAACAATACGGAACATAGTGAAAATGGCATAGTCAGATTTGTTGTCAGGTTATGTAATACAGCTGCTCTTTCCCTACAAAAAATGGAAACTTAAATTACGTTAAACTTAATATACTTTTACAATTTCCATTCCTAAGATACTGAGCACCGTGGGTTGCCGTTGAAACAACCAAATGTAAGGGATCTTTCAGAAAGAGCGACTGACGGTAGGTATGGCATGAATGATAGTCTCCACGCTGCTCGTTGTCATTAAATCTTGGTGGGTACCTAATTGATATTATTTCTCCTGAAAGTAACGTAAACCTCTTCAATATCTCTCTATCAACCGTGGTGCCATTCTATTTCTGCCAAAAAAATTGGTTATCGCCTCTTCTGGTCATTGCTACGATTAAAGCCGCTTCCCGCTAAAAACTTCCTTTGTCGCAGAGGTTTCGTATTTCGCGCACACTTTCTACAACGGCAGCAACATTCTGGCTTGGTCGAACGTTTTAGAAATACTCAGGCACTATTATGTGCGCAACTAAACCAGTTCTCTTGAATTTAGCAGTACGCCGTTGAATAAACGCTCTCTGTAGGATATTTGTTTGTATTTAAGTATTTTAATAATAAAATTCGAACTTTACTATAATTAAATGGCAGCTGTGACGAAGCACAAACGCAGTCGTAACCATAATCAAATTTCTAAGTTCAGGCGTACGAACTGAAAGATGATTTAGTTAATCAAAGGAATTATATTCAGATTAAACGAAATATGGAAACAAATTGAACGATTTTCCCAATAATGAAGAAATTGTTTAGGAAGCAAAAACTGTGTGCCGTAAAGCATTATAAGTATAAAGATAAAATAGATATTACAATACGATTGTAACGGCTGAATAGCCAACACGGTTGAACAATCAGGCGTTGGTTTTTTTAGCTTATACATTGGGAAACTTATTGAACTGGATATTTCTATCTTTAACCGATAAAGCCCTTTGATGTTAAATAAACGAAGTAATTTAATAATTTAATAATTCGTTAAATATGTGAATATGAATGTAGGAAAAATTCAGTTTTATATGGAAGGGCAAAACGAACGAACTTCCGGGCTCTATATTGAAAAGGATAAATGAAGTTTAATATTACTTTGCCGCAGAACGAGAGAAGCTATTGACATAAATTCATGACTTCCTTCTTTGTGAACGATGTAAACGGCAATTACCGACGTAAAAATTTGCTTTTTGCCTTTTCCCGGTTTTAAAAATGTATGCTTTAGGTACACTCATGCGTGAGTCTGAAAAGGATTTATGTGGCTCATGGAGAATAATAAACGAAAATGCTTTCAAAATTCAACCGACGAAAATTTATTGAAAAGAACAAGGAATATTACAATTTACAAGCAAGAGTACCTACATAAAAATACCTTACATAGTGCATACAACATTAAATGTTGAAATCTTCAGGATGTAATCATTAGAGCAGTGAAGCGCTTCAATATTACGAATATGAGAGCTGTCGACTAAGAAATAAAAAAGGAATTTTTTACCTTCTGAGAGATTGTATTTAACGCGGGATATTTACACTATTTGCGTAAAAGGATATTAACATATTAATTATTTATTCCTCGTTAAACTTAATTTATTTAATTTCCATGTAGCAACGTAGCGTTATATTATAGCCGCTTGAGAAATTAATTATATAGTTTTACAGTATTAGAAATTTCATTGCAATTACACGTTTTGTATCCAGGTCGGCGGTAAGGCAATATAGCAAAAGCACAAATCCAAGAGTTTGTTTTTTTTGCAAATATTCGAACGTTTCACGCGAAGGAAGAGTACAACAGTTCTCACTGCCTCAGTGTGAATTCCTTTGATAGTAAATCAGCAATTAAATTTTTGGCTACTACATAAGGACCATGAGCGAAATGAGATTCACCCGTAATGTGTGTTATTTTTAATTTTTTTTTCAATTTGAAAAGAGAATATCCAGGCTTCTAGCTAAATTCAGTCCTCACAAATAAATAAAATACTTACTGTAGTAAGACAATAAATTATTTAGATATTATTCTTTTTTAATAAATTCGTGGGATGGTTACGTCCTATTAATTTTGAATTGGTTGACTCATACATACCAAATTAAAAAATGCATAGTTTAATAAATACCAGATTTTATGATGTCTTGTGGTTTGTCTTTGATATTACTTTTTCGACTATTTACCAAAGTATGAGAGTAAAAAGTATTTGACAAAGAGAATATAAAGTACCTACTTACGTACATATACATACAGCGGAATATAATGAAAACCCAAAAATTAGACAGACCTACTTCACCTTCAGTTAGCAAATCGACCAATTTATCATGTGATACTGTTTGAATCGAAGTTTCTGGTGTTTCTTGATCCGTTTCTGACAACGTTTCACGACCTCTCCTCTCGATAAATTATTATCAACACAGCCGCATCTCACTCTAAAGAAGTAGTTGGAATGGCTAAATTAAACCACGTGAAGTATTAATTAGAGTAATTAGACCATTCACCCTATTCTCTAGAGTTAGCACGACCAGACTGCGGTGAACACATATTTTCAAAATCTTCGAAAGATAATTTCAAGAAATCGAAACGAAAAAATTACCTTTACCGCCACAAATAACTACTTCTTAAACAATTACATACGTTAAACCAAGGCTATTAATTAAAATGATTAATGGTGTAGAACTACCATGGTCCATCAATCCGAAATGGAAGGTCAAAAAATGTTCAGTACTATCGTTGAATGAAGAACGTATCATTCAACGGTACTATCCAAATACAAAATGTATATATAAATCAAAGAACAGTGTCTTTTTTAATCAAAATATTCTGGTGCGTAGTTTAAAATTGATGGTGCCATTAAATATTGTTTGAAAAATTCAAAAATAAGAGGGGGGGGGGAGTTACTCCTACAAAAGGTCGGTTAATAGGTACCACACATTTTTCTAAAAAATTAAACAAGGGGATGCTAACCTTGAGTTTGATTTGTGATCTACTAGCCGCGAAATTCTCCATTTGCTTCAAAAAAGGCATACTACAGTGTATTTTCGTACACCACATCCGCTCTCATTCCATAACACACGGAATCATTCCTATGGTTTGTCATTTTTATACTCCTTCCTTTTACATTATGATAGCTTTCATTGTATTTCATATACTTGCGCTTCTCGTTATCTATCAATCGCTTCTCTTTGAACTTTGTGTTCCCGGTGCTAGTAAGCTGGTCTATTCCCATCCTTATTATCCTTTCATATTATTGCAATACGCTTTTGAATTATTATGGCACATTATGAACCCTACGTTATACTTCACGCGACCACTACCAAGTTTAAAGTGACGCGATATTGTACATGACCTGTACACGATGAAATATATTGCGCAACTATCGCTTAAGGAAAATTATAACTCGTAATACCAGCTGCAAGTTAAAATTACCTTTATGTGTGTTCTTAAACTGCGACCAAACCGAATATAGGAACAACCTGTATATGATATATAAATTTCTATTTTATTACATTCCTTAATCATTTGTACTCGATAGTTAACACATTTATTTATTTTTTCATTACAAACCGGCGCCCAGTATGACGCGCAATCTAACGAAAATTTAGAAAAATTCGTAATTTGTAACAACTTTTCATGTTAACGAAAACTCTATTACATATAATATAAAGAATTATCAAAACGCAAATTAAAATTTCTCACTTAATCACTAAACCAATCAAAAATCAAGGATTGGTTGTCCTATAGTTTACATCCAAAGGTTTGCCGAGCGAGGTGCTGCCTCACTGAGCTTTGTATCGTCCCATGATCAAAATTTCTGTGCTTGACTTCACTTCTGTTTTCTCTCTTCTGCCTGAAGAAATCTATCATTACTTTATCTTTTTAGTCGATGTTGTCATACTATCACTGTTGATGATCTGTAAATCACTTTATTGTTTCTGAAAATTTCCACCTTTTGCATTGATACAATTTTGAACTCTATGAAACCAGCTCGAAGCCGAGTGCTACAACGAATAATACTTAATACTAATTTAATTTCTGATTTTGATGGAGAAAAGATCTTCTGAAGATAAATTAGTAGACCTTCTTTCAAAAGGGATCATTTGGCTTAAACGCGACTTTTTTGCAGGTTATATTTCAATCGCTTTCAGACTCAATGTCCATGTTTCTTTATTGGAAGACAGCTGAATTTCAACATTTATGTTAAAATGTTTTTCGGCATTCACTTGCAGTGATTCTATGGCAGTAACAAACGTCGATTCGTGTTAATTGTTTTGCAACAACCAAGGTGCATCTTCATAAAAAGATGATCTCTCGCGCTCAAATTTTGCGAAATATTTATAAACCTTTATTGAATAGTGCTGCATCCTCAAGTAAATTGTGCCAGATATCTTTCAAAGAAAACCCTATAAAGTGCAAATCTGTCAGCAGCTGCTCAGCTATTAAAAGAGAACCTTACCAAAAGGAAAATCTTTATAGTGGCAGACAGCAAAGCAGCGATTGCAGCAGTAGACTAATATGTTGTAAATTTTGGGCTAGTCCTTTAATGCACACAAATGCTAAACGCACCAGACAAGTGTAACACAAGTCACACTAGTGTGGGCATCTGGGCACGCGAGAATTGCGGGTTGCTTATGAGAGTTGTCCGCGCGAACCCACTCATAGGACCCGAACCGGCCTGTGGGATTACATATAACACAACCAGAAAGGAGATTCGGGCAATACTCACGAAAGAGCATTGCAGACACTGGTCGAAAATCCCAGGACAGAGTCATTTCAAGATCTTTCTGGAAACCCCAAACGGGTACTTAGCAGCGCCATCTTAAAGTTAAGTAGGACGAAGATAAAACTTGCGACAGAGGTAATCACAGGCCACTATCACCTGAACAAACACCTGCATAACATGGGACAGGCCGATAGCCCGATATGCAGGGGTTGTGGTGAGGAAGAAGAAATGCTATACCACGTTATTTGCTAATGTGAGGCATTCACAAAGGCAAGGGAACACCTACTTGGAAATGAAAAGATTACACAAGAGGAAGTAACGATGATTCGCCCTACTAAAATCCTAGACTTTGTTAAAGATACAGGTAGGTATTCTTGAAGGGTAGACAATAGCGGGGAGCACAATGGACCAAAAGCTCGCAGTACAGGAACCAATTGGGACCACCCCTAGTATAATAATAATAATAAAAAACTCTATAAAAGATCATAAAAAGTCACCAATATTGAAAATGCCTTTCCCAATTTTTTTAAATTCGGTTGAAATATTAAAATTGACCTGTTAAATGCGTTACTGCACTTTCCTTGGACTTTTGTATACTACGAATTCATTCTGTTGATTGTTTGTTAACTACATACCCATATTCCTGATATCTTAATTTCAGACACATCAGTATACGCAACATGCTACTTTCCACCCGAGTTTCAAGGTGAATACAAATGCAGAGCTCGAATACTGGAGAGGGAATTCAGTATAGCGTCCTAAATATCACAGCAAATTCAATCCCAATATGGGGAAACTGCCATAGAAGAATTGGGAACAATTTCATGCTGATGAATAAGTAAGTATTTTTATTATTCCTCCTCAAAACATGTTCTTGAAGAACTTTAAACACGTTGCTTGGTTGTACTGATATTAATATGGATAGGTGTTTAACATTTTAACATTCTTCATGCCTAATATGTTACTTGAATTAGTAATGAAGGGACCGTAATCTGCCAGGCGCAGGTAAATATTAAGCTTCATTGCGGGTTCCAGTATAATACGTTACGTTGAGTTCGTCCCTTTAATTAACTTGACTCAAAAAATAGGTACGCTCAACTAAACTGAACTAATGAGTAATGAGACCAAAGACCAAATGTAACTAATTACTTCAATTATTATCTAGTCCCCAATGCCCTTGCTCATCAATTCATCATCAAAAGGTTGTTATTTGTCCTTGATTATATACCGTTTGAGATTTCTTATTAATTGGAATACTTTTCTATGCCAAAGTCATGCTAACTTCGGTCGTAAGTATTTGGAACTTCCACCAAGCTTTGTGCCGTAAATTCCATATCAATGTCAATTTTATTACGAGAATGTTAATATGTTCGTGGCAGGGAAGATGATATAAACAGATTTATCCTGGCTCTCTTCGTTTTTAATTTGTATCGCAAAAATGGAATTTTATGTTTTTTTCACACTTCGCGTACCTACTCGCCAACTTACTTTCACTCGCAATACAGTTTAACATGGCCTACATGTGCAATATTGGAAATGGAGATAAACGTATTCTTCTTTATGCCAATCAGTGTATGAATGATCTGTTTATATACGAATATTTTCAAAGATCGTTCCATTTGACAGTTTGTCTTGGGACCTTTCTTTTCCTTGTTTTATTTTGTGGACAGTATTAATAATTCGTAAGAGTAGACACATAACAGAAAATTTTAATACTCAAAACTATCAGGACTAGCAAACACAAATTGTTATTTTTGTTACTATGACAGTTTCGTCATTATTTCTAATATTAATTTAAACATTAAAACCTAGCTATAAATGGCTGCACACACACATGCCGAAGTTGAAAATAAATTGTTTACCAATAAATGAGGTTTTTGTAAACTTTAATTATCTTTTGTTATTCGAAAGTTTTCGAAAAGGAAGAACAACCAACGATGATTTTTGAAATGAACTCGAAAGACTTTCTAAATTTTTTCATTCATTGCCATGAGAAAACGATAAAGGTAAGTGTGTAAATTCTGGAAGGCCTACGATTTCTTTTTTTTTGCAAATGCCAAGACGCATTTCATTTTTCCAACGTTCTAATTGCTAGTCATTAATCTTTTATCCAGAAGTTCTTTCCATAACCCACAGATAACTTTTGATTGATAATTAAGTATAGGTACGTGGTACGTGGTAACTTCATTTTCTTTTTTCCCCTACAAAAGATTCGAAAAGAGATCACTTTGTTAAAGCTGAGCTCAGTTTACAAGTTTTCTTCCTTTCGATGTCAAGAATGTTAATTGCTCTCATTTGCAGTTATGGTACGAACAGCTGCGTACGATGTTTACACCTAAAACTGCGGTCCAAAAATGTTCTACAAGTGCACGCTGCAGGCGAGGAACATATTTCGAAAAAGTGCTATACCAATGAAGAATCTGCTGCTGCAAATTGTCCATCGGAGGAATCCGTCCAAACACGCTCTGCTACAGAGATTATCCTATTTAGTAAGTATTTTAAATATCAGGGACCTACTTTAATAATTGTGCTTTTATAGAAACCAAAGACTTAGAGGGCAACGAAATTCCTAAGGAATACTGCCCAATATACGGCAAATATAGTTTAAGATATTTTACTACAGATAAGTTTTATAGAAGGGAGTGCACAGGTTTCGAATCAGATTTACATTCGTGCCCTTCCGGATCGACATTAAACATCCACTTCCGGCAGTGTTTGTTTGCGAGTTATGGTATGCGGTGTTGTTCTTTGTTTAGTTATTATTGACAAATTATCGTTTTCAGATTTAAAGCTAGATTGCTTAGGAGAATGGGAAGGTCCAAATGGTCAAACGTTTGTAGCGTTCTTAGATAATCGGCATTTGAAGAATCGTTTACCACAGTACCGATGCGCGGTTTGTAAACGATGAATATACATTATGTGTGATAATTATACATACTTACAGATATACAAACGTAATGAGTCAACAGGAAGCATATACTTAGCGTTAGGTAAAGATTCAACGTGCAACACCGATTTGCATAACGCGAGTTACGGGCATGAAGTTTTCGAATTAGTTCCTAAAAGCGATAATAATTGGCCTCGGGCTGTCGAATTAGGAGAGTGTCAGTAAGTTGCCATTTCCTATTCTCTTTACCAAATGAAAACTCGTGAACTGATTTTTTTAGGTTTCCCGATTGGCTTTCGGGAAATTGGGAGCACGTGACAGTCGACGCCAATAACTTTACGTATAGAAATCAAACGTCTTTTAAGACGTATTCGATTAAATGTATCAAAGAGGAATCTGAGGGTAAATATCTAGTTTTCACCAAAACACAATGGTATGTCATAAGTAGATACTTTTAGGACCGCATAAGTCATATTGTCTTGTTTTAGCGATAAAAAACAATTTACCTGCCTAAAAGTTAAAAAACGAAGTACTAATATAATGGAATTTCAACTAGGAACTCAATTTAGCAACAAAAAAGACGAAATTGATTTATGTTCTGATGAAAACTTTATTAGAGATTCCTGGATCACTCAAGGACGTTAGTAATTTGAAATTATGAATGAAATTTATAGTTATATGAATGAATTTTAGGTATAAACAGAAAACTTGAAGCATCATGTCCGATTTCTGGAGAATACACTGGAGTTATTCCTGACATTACTGAGTTATGCGCAAAATTATGGTCAGATTGTAGAGCACCAGAGCTGATGTACTATCAGGTATCGGATTGCACCACAAATGAAGTATACGAAGAAAGGGAATATAGATGCTTGGGACATTGGACGGAATCAGGTCTGCTATACACGTACACACAACGAAAGGACGTCGCATCTGAGGCATTTGAATGCTTCGTGGGTTCAATAATTTCCGATAAAAAGGATATATACATTAAGGAAGCGGGAGATCACTGCCAACGCCAGATTGATCCCTTACAAAATGGCATGAATTTAATTAAACAAGGCCTTTATGCTTGTATAGGTACAACTCTACATTTTCCATCTGACACGTAATACACATATACTCTGTTTGTAGGGCAAATCTCTACGCAAGATGATCATACAACAAAAAAGCTTCCAACGATGTCACCAACTAGGATACCAACGAAATCCTGGAACATCGGTGCTCAAAGTAAGCTTTTTTATTTGTAATAACCAATCAATACAAGCATTTCTTGCAGATCCTATTACAGATAATTCCATCAATGGCGGAGTTATTCCATCTATCTTTACATCCCTAATTCTATTGGGAGTTTCCATAATTGTGATTGTAAATTTTTAAGTGTAAAAGTTCCATTTTTATTTATGTTTTGTTTATATAGTATTTATAGACTGTATTTTATTTATCTAATGTCGATAACGTTTACTTGCCAACTTTACCTGTTTTCTTTGTACTTACTTAGTTTCCTTTATAGTAAGAAGATCAGAAATGGACTGTTAGTTAAATCCGGGATTATTTTTAGAAAACTTGAATGTGATGTATTTTGTATATAATAAATAACAATGTAAAATAATTAACTTTATTACTTATACGATTGCAATGTCTCAAGCGGAATATAAGAAATCCAAGTTAAACTTCATATAATACTGTATAATCCAAATTGTTCTGCTTTGACAGTTAAACTATTACTTTTTTAAAGGATAAATTTTTCAGAAACTCCTGATAGGTAACTAATACGTCATCGCGACATATTTCTTACTTCTTAAGCAACCCATACCTTCCTGGTGCAACGTGTTATCATTGTTCAAAAATTCTTATTTTCAAAAATGGCGTACCTATGTAAGGTAAGAGGCCCAGTTTTACATTATTTATTGAAAATTCTGCCATTACCCTTATTTGATTTTTACATTGATATTTCAGAAGCTGTACAAGCGAAAAATAAAATTTTGACAATGAATGTGAATGTTTAAGAGATTGCAGCTGAGCCCAGTCCTCCGGCATTCTAGCGCAAATACATTCAAACCCACAGAATAAATATGTCATACAAATAATAAATTTCATCCCTGTTGGAAGATTCCCTGAATATTACTTTAAAACCACAGAAGAGGGTCATGACGGGCAGATGGTTCATAACATTGACTTTAAAAGTCAATGTTCATAAGCAGTAACATAATATGATGTAGTTCTTAAAAATTTCGTTAAGAGTTCTATTTTTTAATGACCAAGAACTGAGGTCCGTCCCATTGACTATATTCTCTAATATAAGGCTGAGGAGAATCCCTCAGGTGATGGTACTAAAGCAAGGAAAGACCCAGGAGAATTTTGTTGTAATTTATTACATGTGTTGCATTTTATACATAGCTAATGAAACAGTAGGCATCAGCGGAGCGGTACCAAATCACTACTCTTAATGGTTGCGCTATGCTATCTATACAATCAATAACACAGTTTTGGATCCCGTAGCTTTATCACTACTAGATAAGTATAATGACTCCCATTCATCGGACGAAGGAACAATAAGTTATTCCATGAGTTTATTTTATTGTTGTATTATGATTTTTGGTGGGTGGTAAGTGCAGATAAAAAGTTGGGGTGTGAAGACAATAATCTTCTTGATTGCTTAAATTTGCGGGATTAATACAGTCCCTGTACTGGAGTCCTGTAAAAATTTGAGTACTGATTTATCTAACCAACAGAATTGAGTAAAGGACATATAGGAGAGTCAAAAAAAGTTGGGTAGACATCATCATATTCTGGACCAGGTTTTCTAGACGCCATTTTCTAAAATGGCCGATACGCATTTGATTGTGCATATATTTCCGCTCCTGTGACAGTCACATTCATCATTTTGGTGTCTAAATATATGTTTATAAGGACAAGGAATTGATTAAGATGGTTTGCGAAGTTAACCGCACGCCATTTGTCAAAATGGCCGACACCAATTTTCCGGTGCTTACATTTTTGCTCCCCTGGCAGTCATACTCATCATTTTGGTGTCTAAACATATATTTTAAAGGACAAGGAATTCATTAAGTTAGTTTGTGAAGTTGCCTGATAGCTATTTCTTAAGGAAAATTAGTACTAATAGTTTTACAGGACTACTCTGTTACTGCATTCAGAAAACAACTTACTTCAAGCAACTAATTGACTTCCATTAGTATATTTATTTGGCTTATTTTTTATTGTGCGAACGAAATATCCGGAAATTTCATTGAGAAAAGTACTTTTTATTTGACTGAGTTTGTCTTTATTCATTTTTTTAAATAGGTAAACTAACACTGATGAAAACGGATGATCAACAAAGGATGTGAATGAGACTGGCAACTGCTCGCCAAGAAAAACCAAATGTTTTGTTTAACATGAAGAAGTACGTTATTTGTCAAGCTGTAGACAGTAACAAAACTGTTACCACAGTTAATTGAAGAAACAGAGGACAAGAAGCGGCCGCTATATTAGAGATGTTGTGTTTGTGTATCATGTGGCAAACCAGTGCTATAAAATGTATAGGTATCTACTTTAAAGAAATCTCTCGAAAAAATAGCAGCAGCAAATGCTAATAGTGAAGTGTTAGTAAGTGAAGATAAACATCCCAGTGAAAAATCTCCAGGAAAACAAGATCATTTGTTGTACCACGAGAGCCTCCTTCATCAATCGTGCCCCAACATAATATATTCGATGTATTGTCTGTGGGCATCAAAGTCATAATGGTGTCAAGGACAAATTTCGTGTAAGTCATATCCTTCTTTAAGCTTTTGGGACCTATAATTTTCATTGCTTTCAAATGCCACAATTTTGGTTAAATAGTTTTCTGTTTTTTAACACCTTGTCACAGGATATTCATACTTTCTTAAATATGCTTCCTGGTGATTTCTTTACTGGCATGTTTATCTTCACTTTCCAACACTTCACTATTAGCATTGCTACTGCTATTTTTTCGAGAGATTCTTTAAAGTATACATTTTATAACACTGGTTTGTCACATGATACACAAACACATCAGAAGCCACACTTTCAGTCTGTTTGCAACTATGTCATCTCTTATAGCGGTTGCTTCTTGTACCTACTCTTTTTCTTCCATTAACTGTGGTAACAGTCTTGTTACTGTCTATCGCTTGACAAAAAACGCACTTCTCCATGTCAAACAAAACATTTCGTTTTTCTTGGCGAACAGTTGCCAGTCTCATTCCCATCCTTTGTTGATCATCCAACTTCATCAGTGTTAGTTTACATACAAAAAGAAAAAATTATAAAAGGTAAACTTAGTCAAATGAAAAGTACCTTTTTCAATGAAATTTCGTTCCCACAATAAAAAAAGCCAAATAAATACAATAATAGTACATTGTGTATCGAGTAGGAAAAGCGTAACATTCCCGGACGATGTGAATATTGTTGGGCGAGGCGCCAGCCGAGCCCAGCAACACAGAGTCGGGGAATATTGCTTTTCCTACGAGATACACATACTATTTTTCCGCCGATTGTTAAAAAACAGACTGAAAACATGGAAATTCTAAAAATTATTTTATGAAGAAAATAATAAGCGATGCCTTGAAAATAACGAACGTCGGTATCCATGGAGAAGTACCAACATTGTAGCTATCAGACGACGCGATTTGCAATTACAATACTAATTTTAATACCAATAATAATCGATAATTAACACTTGTAATAATTGTAATATAACAATAACTATTAATAGAACGAAATAATTAAATATGACTTGTTAAATGGGTTTTCATTAGTACCTTGTTGAATGTTCTAATTACTGTAAGGAAATGAACATTTCTTTACAGTACAGAAATGAATATTTCCTTACAGTAATCGTTGGCTGCCTAGCAACGACTACATGCACCGGAATCTTGTCCTTTTCCTTTCAAAATTCTGTCAGAAATGTCATAATTTTTTTCTTCAAACGTCAAGAAATTATGTCATTATTCGACCGAATAGTAGGCGCCAAAGTTTGACATTTATCGCTAGAGCAGATGTTACTTTTACTTTTCCGCCGCCGGAGGGAAAAGTGTTGTCATAGAAACACTTTTCCGCCGCCGGAGGTAAAATAATGTAATTCTCATGCGTTACCAAGGAAACGGCACTTTTACCTACCTATTCGTGAAAACAAATACCTATTTGACAATGACGTTTAATTTAACGAACGCCGCTAATAATATCCCTTAAAACCATTTAAAAATAAATGTTTTGCGTAAATTTGCGGAAGGTTGAAGAAAAAATAGCATATTTTATTTGGCGGAGAAGGTACTTTTCATGGCGCGCCATGAAAAGTTGTACTTCTCCGCCACATAAAATAATATACTATTTTACGATCGGCGGAAAAGCAAATTAGTTGCTTGAAGTAGGTAAGTTGTTCTCTGAATGCAGTAATAAAGAAGTCCTGTAAAACATTTAGTACTGATTTTCCTTAAGAAATAGCTATCGGGCAACTTCACAAACCATCTTAATGGATTCCTTGTCCTTAAAAGCATGTATTTAGGCACCAAAATGATGAATATGACTGCCAAAGGAGCAGAAATGTAAGCACAAGAAAATCGGTGTCGGCCATTTTAGAAAATGGCGTCCGGTTAACTTCGCAAACCATCTTAATCGATTCCTTGCCCTTAAAAACATATATTTAGACACCAAAAGGATGAATGTGACTGTCACAGGAGCGGAAATATATGCACAATCAAATGCATATCGGCCATTTTAGAAAATGGCGTCTAAAAAACCTGGTCCAGAATATGGTGATGTCTACCCAACTTTTTTTGACTCTCCTATATGCCCTTTACTCAATTCTGTTGGTTAGACAAATCAGTACTAAAATTTTTACAAGACTCAAGTTCAGGGACAGGAGTAGATATATACCTATTGTAAGTGCATGTTAAAGAAATCTTTACAATATGATTCTGGACATTTTTGAGAGGGTTGCAAGTGAAAATTGTGAATGAATAAAAAATTAATTGAAAAAGTAAATATAACCGTTCCTTTTCCTTTTCTGTTCATTATGACTACCAACCTATTCGTAAAGATTGAGCTGTTCTTGGAAAATAGTAAGTACTTATTCTTAATTTAACATTTAAAACAATAAATTTGAATAAATTGAGTTAAATACTATCTATAACAAAGAAACATCTTTTGAGAAGTATCATAGCCAATTAAGAGAGGTCAAAGAAACAAATTACTCGCCCTGAAAGGCGACTAGAAGAAATAAGGGACCTTTCTCCAAAATCCTCTTGGATACTTGATTTAAATTTTAAAAAAGAATACAGAGGACGGAGGTTTCTGCAAATCACCTTGCCAGACACAACATAAACTTTCGATAATCAGTAACTCTGGCGAAGGATGCATTGAACTGGCATTAACGCCAAGTAGGCGCTGCTCCCCATCATGTCCAAGCTGAGGTGGAAACTAATTCTCACAGAAAGGAGGTCAAACAGTACTTTCTCGATGTAGCTAAAGCCTTTAGGGGGGGGGGGGGGGGTTCTGATATCAAGAAGTAGTGTTTAAACTGCACCCCGCTCTTCAGTTTCTATCGATGTGAACGAATCGTTATAGTGAGACAAGTTGAATATTCGAAATTCCACCAGATAACAAGACAACGTCCTCTATACGTGTGGTATACTGAAATCAGTTCACACAACTGTTTCTTATAGTTATAACAAAGAATAGAAGTAACGCGTCAAATTAACTTAAGCGGTGTTGCGTGTGCCATATGGCAGTAGGTTTCGCAAAATACCTGTGTGTGGATGACCTTGCATACAAAGGTAAATGAAAAGAGCACTTAAATAAAGGGCAAAAGGGCTTCAATATATTTATCGACCTTAAGAACCAAACTCAATTCAAAACAAATTATTGATCTGCAAACAAATTCTCATTTTCAAATACTTTGGGAATGCACCAGCGACAAAAGAATGTACCTACCTTCTGAGGACTATCGTTGACACTTCGTAGTGCATAAAGAATTACGAATTTCACAGAAAGGTAACTCCTCGCCTCGTTAAAGAAGAGGTTCAACGATTTGCTGTAAGATATTTAGATCGCCATCCTAATGTCAACATATATTACCTACATCTTTTCAGCAACGATATTCTGCACTCTCGCCTGAAAAGGATTAAGATCCGTTTTTTCGTAGCTCCACAACTAGAAATAATGCTTGAATAGACACACGACGTTAGAAGTGTTACAATATTTGACCAGGGAAGTGTTCATTTGTTTGAAGCCATTCGGACAAATAAGGCTATATACCAATGACAGAGGTATAGATGTACCCCGGTTATTCCTTCTATATCTTGGTAGAAATTTGGTGGAAGCTCTGCAATGTGCAATGGTAAGGGTTAGTGATTATACTCAGATGCGGCATTACAACAGCAACCTAGATTGAGAACAGTTTAGAACCTTGTAATACCTCATATCGGAAATGACTTCCTTCTCCTTTATGCGTGATAATGCGACACCGCATGCTTCTTCGTATTGAGCAAGATATTAGGTATCACGTAGAAGTAAATATTCGTTAAATACAATAGCCATGATGGTGAGATAGATTTTTACTTCCGCAACCAAACAAAAAAAGCTTCGTCCTAATGGTCTTATGACTTTTTTAAATGCAAAAAAGCATTAAATTTTCACATAGGTGTAATGTTAATTTCATCCAAACCTGAAGATCGTGAATTAAGGAATTTTTTATACAAGGTTGGTACATCCAATTCAACTTACTATTTTTGTGATTACACAAAACCCTTTTGTGGCACTCAGGGTGCTTTGTATCCTAAGAATGTAGGCGTATGCCTAAGAAACCACCATAGGAAAGTTCCCCGATGGAATTTAGAAATAACACTGTACCAAAAATTAAATTAAGTATAATTTAAAAAGTTTTCTCATAGTCTCACTGGTTTCCTATTATACACAAAAGAATTTACAATATTTATCAACAATTCTTTATGCTCGTAAAATAAATTAAGTATCCTATTATGTATAAGTATGCAGTTCATAGTACTACATTTATTGTTTTTAAATAAAACAAAAACAATAATACAAATCATTGTTACCTACTGTTCTTGTTTCATTATAATTACTCTTCAATAATATATCAGTAACTCTGCTGCACCTCATTGTGCGACAGACATTACTGGGTACCTCTATTATAACAAATTTTTTGAAGTAAGACAGATTGGAAAAATATAATACAGAGTTAGGAAAATATGTTACAAACAGAATCTAACATTAAAAGGTAATAATTAATCTTCTAAGTCATTATCGATGCGGCTACTGTGGATACCTGTATTTCCAGTCCAGGGGTATATGTCTGGACAAGGTTGACATGTACGCATATATCTAACTCCCGTTTTATGCCACAAATTGCACACTTTTGGATTATTACATCGTTTTGGTCGATCCTAGCAATAATGTTCTAGTAAAACTTGTCAATTCTGAAAAAAAAACTTACATGATAATTGCATGCGAATGGCTGGAAGGAATTCAGCCTAGAAGTAGGAGTAGGATCTCGAACCCATTGAATTGCTTGCCAATTTGTTACAAGCCATACATCTTTCATAGAATTGATTGCGTCCAAAAATTGGATAAACCCTTCCTTATGGTGCGGTTGTGTAAACCAAGCGGCGTGATAGAAAAGACCAAATGGAGCTCTACCAATTTCTGTTTTTTAAAATGTCTAACTATACGACAAACTCACCTGTTAGACGTATAATGACGTTCAAAGTTTTTCATGATCATTTTGTATACACCTTCAGCGTCCGAAGGATTGCTGCAAGCGTCTCCCATTGAGCAACGTCCACCATTTAAATCTTGCCACATAACCATGGGTACTTCCCAAACACCAGGATATGAACGAGTTGGACACGGCGGTATCATACAATCGTGGAATAATTTATAATCTAAGGTATATGGCCAACTTGGCGGTTTATTTTCATATATTGGCATAGAAGAATCATAAGTGAAATTAGCATCGTGTAACATTTTGAACATCTTATTTCCTCCCACCTAAATATTTTTCAGATAAAGAGGAAAGAGCTACCTACAGACAAACCAACTTACAGATAAAAAGGGCGCTCTCATTCCTCGAACATCTTCCAGATGTACACCACCATAGGCAGAAAGTATTTCTCGTTGTCCCGCTACTTCCTTGGTCCACTTCTTTTGAGAAAATTGTTCTCCGAAACTATGTCTAATAAATTGAATAAGGATTACACGGTTGGCATGCAAAATAAGGTTAACTAATTAAGCAACGACACATAAAGCGCAAATAAAATTAATGCCCATTTTGTAACAAAATAAAAATGACCAATAAGCAGCTTAAGAAATAAATAATATTATTTACAAGACATATAGCAAAGAAATAGAAAATTAGAAATTTGGTCACGCTGTTAATAGTACAGGGTCTGGCAAAAGAACCTCCTGTTAGGATTCAATTAAGAAAGTCTAGATTCTATTTAGAATTATATTTTTTAAACGAAAGTGTTTGTCTTTTCACTTTGGTCTTCAAAATTATAGTATTCAGGTGGCCACAATTTCTTTTGGGTTGTATTGGTCAAACCGTCATTATCACCATCACGATACAATGTCTTGGCACATTGCTTTTTTCAATTCGTCAGCGTTTTGTGCACACCAAAGAAAAAAGTAACATGAGGCAAGATCGGATCAACAGGTCCATTTTTTGACCCCAAGTAGTACCGACGGTATTGATATAACGGTATCGGCAACAATAATACGGAGGCAATGAAGTGAGCATGACGTGTAGGAGCTGTCACAAAAATGGTAACAATCAAACATTTTCTGGAATATCGTTACAATACGATTTTTCCAATTTTGTTCCCTGAGTTCATGGGGCGAAATTGAAGGTCTGCCATGTAGTTTTTCTCACGGTCTGATTGAACAAATGCAAGGCGGCAGCTCGTTTAATAGCTGGATGTCTAGGTCTGGAAGATGCTGACCCTTGGGAACTTCTTGGTCTACATAGAGGTTTTGTTTTTAACTCACAACAAACATTTGTTTGCTCAGCATTCATAAACTCGTTATCTTAATAAATGCTTCGATAACAAAAGCACGATGCTGAACTCTCCAAAACTAAAACGTCAAGCCACCTGTTACAAATACCATACTACTAAGAGTGGTAGATTTTTCTGCCGGACCCTGTATTTCAATAAATTACTGTACCTTAAATTAATTAATCAAGTTATAAGTGCATATAAAAAATGTATGTACAGTGCATGTGAGGTTTGATTTGGGAGGGACTTACGATACAGTATGAGATGCGATTTCGTGTCCATCAGAATATAAGTTTTGGACTTGACTGTAATCGGTCCACTCGTGGGATACGTAGAACGTAGCGGCAATGGGGCAACCGTTGGGATTGACTCTGCCTTTCTCGAATAGGTCGCTGTATAGGCCCTTATTCAAGTCGTTTACAGAGTCATCATATGTTAAGAGAACCATTTGAGGCACTTGTTCGACAGGTAGATCCCCTATTGGTTAGTGGGCATAGCAAGACAAAGAAGAATACGTTAGAGAATCGAAATAAGCTATTTAACTTGCATATAGAATAGATAAAACAAGCAAAAATATATTAGCAACATGGCAGCTCCTGGACAGCAACACATCACTTACGATACGGTGTGCGATGCTAATTCATGTCCGTCAGCGTACAAATTTTGAACCTGACTATAATCAGTCCACTCGTGAGATACGTAAAATGTCGCAACTATAGGACAGCCATTTGGATTAACTCGCCCATTCTCGAACAGCTCAGAATAATGAGGTAAGTTGAGATCATTAACGGCGTCGTCAAATGTCAGCAAGACCATTTGCGGTACATCGTCGACGTCCAAGTTTCCTATTAGCACAAAAAAAATCTACACATACATACTTTTTGCCATGCGACCAACCGAATTAGCTGGATTGTGGGATCTGTAATACATTCGGACAAGAGAAGTATAAACTTACCGGGGATTTCTTTTCCACCACAGGAACAGTCCGGCAAAAGACAAACATCCTTTCGACATTTCGCAGCAGTTTTGTCCGGTACAGGTTGTGGATATATTGGTTCTGGTCGGCGTGGAGGATATTTGTATATGTCAATGAATTCTGCAGCTTTTGCAACTACTGAAGTGGATGGCTTTAGTGTTGGCCGAGACCGTCTGAAATAGTTTAGCTGTTAACTCAAACAGTTAAGCACAAATTTGGACATTCTTACGATGGCGGTGTACCTCGGTTAACGGAATTTTCGTTGCGACCAGAACTAGTATAGTGTGCGGAACCCCTTCCTCGATTACTGGTCACTCTAGAAATACACAAATATTATGAAAACGCGAGACATAACAATATTGACAAACTATTTACAATTGCCACCTAGCTACGTTACCACCATGCATACCATCTAATATAATCTGTTAATGCCGTCTAGCAGTTTGTGTATATGTTTTACTTAATGTAGCTATATTACTCAATGGTAATATTGCAGTCAAACTTTTGGTGATGCGTTAATTGTGCAAATATGTGTTACTAATCGGAGAAAAAGGGTCCAGTCAACCTCCAGTCTCTTGAGGAGTAACAGGATAATTTGGATCATTTAGTGAATTTGGCAATAAGCGAGTGGTATGATAGGATGGTTAACTTGGAAACAAGTGCAACTATATTTATAAAAGATGTGAATATCATGCAAATTAATTTTGCAATTATATTCGAACCATCATTACCTCTGGTTTATTTTGCCACAATTGACATTTGGATTATCGCTACATTTATATTGCCTTGGCGGTCCCCCAAATGCAATAACTGATTTAATAGCAGTATTTACCCGGGAAACTCGAGCAGGAAGTGAGGTGTTTCGGGAGCTGCTAAATTTTTTCGTCGTATCCACAGGTGGACTAGAAGTGAAGGATGATTGTTTTTCAAAATTTGATTTGAAATTGTAACTGGGAGTTTGTTTGCTTTCTATCTCCGGGACAGAAGTAGTTTCGGTTTTATTTTCATTGGTAATGGAATTTAGGCGCTCGAGAAGTAATAACCACGAAGTGTTAGTTATATCGTTATCTAACGCGGAAGATTCAGAAGTAGAAACCTCCTGGGTATCCGTAATAGGGGTAGATTCTGTGGTGGTTGTTGCTAATGGATATACTACGTGTTTAAATGATTCTGTGCTAGATGGTACAACTTTGTCATTTACGTTGCCTTGGTTTTGAAAAACTGTAGCTACCGGATCGGTAACTGTTTCTTCCTCATTCTCTTCAACAGCAACATTGGTTGAACTCCACAACTCGTTATTTATCGAAGCCGCGTTAATTTGAAGCGATTTAGTTTTTGAAGATTTTGAATAATCATCTTCTGAAGATTTGTTGGTAGGTTTCCAACTGTTATTTATTTTTACGGTCTCATCTAAGTGAGTGTTTAAAAGTGACTTTAGAAAGAAGAAGGGAGGAGAATACGTGGTTGGTATAATCATTTTGCTGTTCGTACTATTAGATTCGCTTTTAATTTGATGTTGAGGCGTACTTGATGCAGATATTGAGGTAGGAGTCGTTGAGACTATTGAAGTTGACTTGGACGTTTTAGTTATATAATGAAAAAATTGTGTTTTTGGTGTGGTTAAATGATTTGCGAAACTGAAAGGGGATGGTTGTTTGATAATGGGTCTTTGTATAGGAACATCGGGAATATTGACAAGCAAGGGGAAGGTAGGTTTTTGAAAAGTAGGAGTATGTTTGGATCCTGGGCTTCCCGCTAATGTATAATGTGTAGGTTGTACTCGTACTTCATTCTGGTTGGCAGTGTTAGGGTATCTGTTGGAATAAATAATAGTCTATGAATTACGCTCAAAAGGCGAAATATTAATATAGTAACTAATTCAAAACCTGCAGGTAAGAAAGATACTACAAATTTCAGTCTTAAAGCTTTCAAGCAAGTATGACATTTATATGAGAATCGTTTGTAATGAATGACAAATTTCAAGCGCGACAACTTGTTGTAGTACCTTGCCGGATTTCTAATATTCTTTTGCGTAGAGTATTCACGTGGTGTCGGTACAGTTGTGGTGGTAGTAGTGGTCGTAATTCGTTTAGTTGTGGCAGATTCCTCAATATAATTCAATTCATTTCGATCTCCCCTGGGGACGTTATTCGATTGCATATACTACTAAGAGACTATCATAATTTTAACTTACCTATTAGTTTGTTTGCTTGTTTGATGGTATACTGCATGGTCATCGTCCTGTTAAACAATTTAGCGTGACTTTGTGCGCGTTTAATATGCTTAAACAACTCACTTGACTGCCGTATGTATTGTCGTCGTTATAACTATGGATGTCAGCTGGTTGGTAAATATCATCAGCGGTGCTGTAAGTATTTTGTATATAAGCCGAATTGCTAAGTTTTGGAGATTTTTCTTGTTGAATGACTTCGTGAGTTACAGTTGCTGGAGTGCCTCGAAAAACTTGCTTTGGCGTTGGTTCATTATTGTAATGTTGAGCGTATTCTAAAGATAAATCATTAACATTGTCAACCCTAACCACTCGTCCGACAAAGTTCTTACCCACATCTTTGTATAAGTCCACATCGTCATCATAAAGAGCGTAATACGAATCGTAACGAGAAGAATCATAGTTGTTGCTATTATTATACACCGTTTTTGGAGGGGCGGTTGAAAGAGTTTGCTCAATAGGGCGATTAGCTTTGTTTTCAATTCTGAAAAATGCGATTAAATTTATACATTCGACAACTATAAAACCCTTGATGAAGTCATGCATTGAGGACCCCTGCTTGGTATCAGACATATCAAATTATGCCTAATATTTATTTAAGTTATGCGGTAACACCAATGCACATTGTTTACACTTGACTGCTTTGTATAAAAACAATTAGTTAAAATTTCCGTTTATAGAGAAAACCACAAAAAGTATCTTCAAGCATGATCACTTTCAATGTAAAAATACATTTTTGATTACCTACTCTTACGTTAAACTTCCGATTGCTCTCAAGTGTAAACCATTCGAAAGTTTGTTACTGTTAAAATGTAAATAAAATAACTTACACATAGTCGATAGTATATGTACCTGTGTATCGTACTAGGTCTATGTCCAGATTTAGTAGTTTGTCGTACGTTTGGAGATATTCTGGCAAACGGTGATTTAATGGTGGTTGATGATCCAGTGTTCCACTGAGTATTATGTGACTTAGCAGTAGACGGTTTTATATTTGTTATTTTTGGTAACGATGTGATGGTTGTTACGCTCGAATTTTTGAAAGATTGTGATTTATTCAATGTCGGCAAATTTAAATCGTCATCATAGTATTCAGTTTCATTGGGGTAGTCGTAATATTCGTCGTAATAAGAATAATTTTGCGATAATAGTTTACCGGTCTCTTTTGGAGATGTACTCGGATGAGTGGTCTCCCTAAAGTCTTCGTTAGAGTTAAATTTTGTTGAGTTGTTAGTCAATGGCAGTACCTGTTTTAATTGGGCAGTACCGTGGGTTACTTTTTTAACGGGGGTGTTAGTGTAAATTTCAATTTTTGGATTGGTAGTGAAGTTTGTTCGAGCATAATGTGGTATCGAAATTAAATGAAGTGGTAAAGGTTGTTTAAAGTACTCGATAAACGATAATATGTTAAAATTGTTGGTATTGGGTACATGTGATGCACTTCTGTTTTTTGGTCTATCAGAACTTACTGTTAAATACTGTTTGTATATACTATCTGGTCGTTTACTAATTGGTATTAATTCTGTGGTCGTTGATTTTCTGTATAAGTCATTAGATGGTATACCACCTCGAGGATGGATGGATGTGTCCAAATCTGGTGCTCTGGATTGTTTTACCAACATGGGAAAGTGTAGTGAAGGAACAAAGCCATTTGTGTTATAATTTAACGTCACATGAGTTTTAGTGTTGTAATTTACAGGTTTCACGTCCATTATATGAGGAGAATGGTGATGACGTAAATGATAGTATTGATAATTTTGATCGTAATCATTACTGCGTGAATTTGAAACGCTCATCCTTTGATAGTTATTATTCGCTATCGTGCCTGGTAACACGCCTACGGATCGATGTCTGTTACTTATTATATCAGTTCGGTGTGGTGCCAAGTAAGATTGAAAAGATGGTGATGTAGACAGTTGCCCATTTGGAAGCGCTTGTGCAGCATTAACGTGAATAAAGTCACCAGCATAGTTTTGACTAAAAAAACTATAAATCAGTTATTACGATATCACCAGATGGTTAGAATTTAGGAAGTTCTTACAAAAATCCAAACACAGAATATGTTAGATAGATAGATAGATAAGAATAAATATGACAGTATTACCATCACCAGAAAAACGTGCAATTACACTACATCAAAGCCTGTACAACAGATATAAAGATATATAAGTGCTACTTCCACGGCAACGTGAAACAATATTACCTATATGTAACTATGGAGAAGGTTGAAGCATATGTTCCAAGAATTTAAATGAATCCTACCTTACCCTTGTCTATAGCCAAGGAAGAGTTCACATTCGAATAAAAAATAAATCATCGTCACGCAAACTATACGCACATGATTAAGGAGATTAAATTTCGCTTACCAATTATTAATCAAACAATCAAAAGAAAATAATAAGAAAACTAAGGTAGGTAGGTAACTAAATAGCACCTCCTACAATTAAACCACATTTTGGGACACAGGCAGTTAAGATTGATGCCGTTAAAGTAGGTATCCCTTGAAGCATAAATGTATTTCGAAACATGCAACGTCCACTAGCAGAGGAGTAGTTCATACTTCTTAAGTTTCAGAATACTGCTAGAAGATCAACAAGAAGGCTTCTCGGAAGGATAATAATCAATGTACCTACCAAATGATTTAATATCTAACTTAACATCCACTGACTCTAAAAATATCACAAAACTTTTGTTGTTGGTGCAAGGAAGTAAGTCTGCTAAGGTGCTACGTCCATTAGATTTAGAATGGTGCTTAGGCAGTACATAGGCACGCGGCAGTAGTAGCGTAAAGTAGTTAATATTTAAAATTTTGTTTTTCATTTGACATATGTCAAAAATTCATTTTATTCTGCCAACTCATTCCAATAAAAACAAGCGCACGAAGAGAACATAAAACACTCATTTCAAAAATGACCAAAAACGGAAGCTCTTTCATCGTTTCTTTTTCTTCTGGAAGGTTTATCGGAAACGGAAATTTATGAAAAATTACAAAAAAATTAGAAGAAATCTGTACCTATATTTTCCACTGGTACAAAGTGGATTGCCGGCCATTTAACGGACGTCCATAAATGATACATAATATGATCATTGGAGACAAGTGATTGAAGTTTACTGAGTTAGTAAAGATATCAACAGAAACCGTTTACTTGAATTAAAATGTCGCCAAGCTGTTCGAACCGTTTCAACGATGATAAGAAACCGGATGAACGATACATTCATCACAATCACCATCTTCACGACAATGCCCCCCTCTCACAACAGCGTAATTGCAGTGGTGGAATTGGGCGAATTGAATAATACATTGCTCGAAAATCAGCCCTCTTGTCCAAATTTCACATCGCCAGGCTTTCGCCTTTTTCACAACATTTTTGATAAGAAAGCAGTTCCAAGGCAAACGAAAAGAACATGTTTTGGGAAACTTCCAAAAGATCGTTTCAAAAAAGGGATAGAATTACTGGAACAGCGTTGTACAAAGAAGAATTAATAGTATTAGATTTGGAATCTAGAATGAGAATCTTCTAAGCTTTTATCAAAAGGGTCTTTAAGATGTAGGTATATCCAAATTTTACTACAATTTTCAGTGATAAATTGAAAGAAGCTATAGTCACCTTCCAGACTCTCATACAAAAATATTTGCGTCGAATAAATTTCAATTTATAAATACATAGGTAATCAAAATTTTGTAGTTATTAAAAGCTGTTTTAATTTATAATTTGCTTACAACTTAGTAGAGAACGGGTGTGTAGTGCTGTGGGTACAAAACAAATTCTCTTCCGCACGAATAAAAGGTTGGAAACGTCGCTGTACTCGAAATGGATTGGGTTAAAATTACAGTCTCGCAAAGTTTATTTAAAAATAGTCTAAAGAGTGGAACTGAAGCACAACTAACGTGACTGAAATTAGATGATAGAATCATTACATAATATCGTACAGTAAACAAGCAATTAACATCTACCTATGTCTTGCATAACATCCACTTAATTACATTTACCTGTAAACGTTATACGAACAAAATGCCTTAGTCTACCATGTATTACCAACAATTAAAATTGAGGCGTTTGTGGTGCTTCGTTTTTCCGAACTTAAAACTTTAACTGTTAATTGTATAAATTTATAACCATCATTTTTCCACATTTTAAGCAAAATAGTTTCACAATGTGAAAAAGTGTACTTTCACTTTTATCTTCATTGCATGACCACTCATTTGGATCATGTTTTCATTGCCTAGTGCTAAATGTAACATTGCCGTTTTATTATAATTATACTTATTAATAAACAGAAAATAGTTTGTTGAGGATGTGGACTAAAATGCCAAAAATTGCGTTAACAAACCGAGAAATTTCTATCATAATTTCGTAGGTAGTTGCCTGCAAAAGAATATGGAAACCGCAGAAGGTTACCAATCACCAAGTGTGGACAATAGAAAACTACACAGAACATGCCTTGATACCGAGTGTTACCGAAAATGTCGAGAGTGCTGAATTTTGAGTGTTAAATACGGTCCAAAGAGGTAATTACTTTGTTATATTACCTTCGTCCAGTTTGTCTCTTATATCTGTTATGAACAATTGTAGTCAAACTATTTGTAAGGAGGTCGTCATCGTCAGTCTCACTGATGAAAACTTGAAGTTTAATTGTAAAGTATAGAGTTTGAATTTTGCTTACCTGTACTGCTGAATGGGTTGTTGCTGTTGCTGTCCACTGAACGATATAATGCTTATCTTTTCACCTCTGCCACTAGATAACTGTAAGCAATGATTAATTTAGAGTGTTAACTGAGAGAAGGTTACATACAGGAATAGCATTAGTATGTTGCCTCAAACCATCTCGATCTCTTTGAACTTGCCCAACTGTAGACGGTTGTCCACGGTATACGCGTGTTGTCGATCACTTTCAATTTCTTCGGCTGGCGGTAAGGTATCCTCTGCATCTACGTACAACTGTTGCTGTTGTTTTTGCTACAATTCCTTATTCAGTTTGAGATAGCGCTATAATTGCATACCTTAATCAACTCCTGTTGGCTGTGTTGTAATTGCCTTGGTTGACCTCTTGATGTAACGACGGCTGCAGGTTGTGGTGGTATCGGAGGTGGGGGTGGAGGATGACTATATCTTACTTTTGGTTCCGAGGACCGACTTAGTGAGCTTGAAGCATACGCTACAGAAGGTGTGGTAACGACATTGCCGGTGCCGTCGCATCCTACATTTCGTGGCCAATCGCATGTTTGTAATTCATGACTATAAACGAGAATAGTTTTAGAAATTCGCCAGAGACAATAAAAAACTGAAAGGTTCTGCAAACGTTACTCAAATCGCCTTTCAGTAACAGCGCTTGTGAATTTTGTTAAAGATTACTCACTTCGTTATAAATATGGGAATGTATGTACCACAACGCCCGATATTTGCATGCCTAAATGTAGTGTAGGTATTGGTGACAGGCGCAAAATCAAGGCTAATACCGTTGAGTGAAAAGTGTAATACACAATAGCACTTTAGTTGTGTTGCAAAAAAACCGTTATTAGAAAGAAATATTGAACAATGCGTAATAAACGTTATGGAAATTATGAAATCTCAGTATCAATGTCAATTACTTACATACATCAGAAAGTAGGGTAAATATGACCTTTTTGGGTCCCTTCAAATAGGTTATATTTGAAAATATTTAAACGATTCCTATTCATTGAAAAGCCACTGTTAAATCCTATAAAACCTATGGATACGCCCAGCAGTCCAGTCGCATGGCCCATGCCTCTAACGGTCCGGGAGAGAAGAAGAGAAACAGGCAAACGGTAAAAAAGGTGCACACCGGATCTTCAAGACACTAACCCTTTACTGCTTTTGCATTTAAAAAAATGGTTCAATTTGGATGCGAAATCTGTTACTATAAATAAAATAAAATTTCAAGGCAGACTCTCCTGGATCATAGCAGTTTGATCAGTTTTAGAGAAACTCAGTTCGGTGGTAACTGGAATCTGCTGAGCTTTGAGTTCCTCAAGGTTATACAAAAATCCAAAAATGTCATTATATACTGTTAACTGTTCAAATCTGTTCTTCATAGACCATACTGTATTATTGTGCCTTGAGCATTTCTTCAGCAAATCTTGGTGCTTCCGTTTTCCTCAGTTTCTTTGTCGTTTTGTGCTTCAGATTATAAAATCTATCTTCAATATCAAAGTTCTCATTTAGCAACTAATACTGCATAAGTCAAACCTTCATTGTAAAATCGTTCTCAAAATGATCGGCGATCTTTGCTTTACATCTCTAGTTACTAAAGGCAACAGTTTTTGCTTATATTCTAAGAAGTATTTTTCACAGTGAGCTTACTCGATATTTTTGAATTTCCATCTCCATCATGGATCTTTTTAAACCTCTAAAGGCAATACTGTGCTAGACTAGGTAACGAGTATAATACGTTCCAAAACGTCACGCCAATGTTCTTCTTCTTTTGACGTTAAACCTCTAAGGTTTTCATCCATCGGCGGATTTTGTTTAGTATTAACTCAAATTCTGTCCAAACTTTAGATGAGGCCTAGCTGCTAATTTTCCTCACCTATTACAATAAACTGAAGACGGCTATGACGGTTTCTCACCATTTTCCAAAATTTAAATTTAAAAATCTGTTGAAAAATGCCTCTGATCGTGATTTAATGGGAAAATAATTGCCCTCACAACAGTGACCCTCACGAAGATACCATTTTTGAAAGAACGAATAGAAATCAAATACAAATTTGTTGATCACATCAAGGCTTATTTGTGTATTTAAAATCGCAAAGAACTCACCTATACATAAGACCACCGGTGCACGATTCTAATAATGCCCCACCAAATACACATACGTAATATTGTGTACAGTCAGCAGGATGGTGGATAATATCCAAATTCTTCGGGACAGTCAAAATTTAAACTTTTCTTTACATCAGCGCCTACTGGAACATTTCTACCATGTTTACGTTGTCCTAACGATGTACCTGTAAGGAAAAAATGTTTAAAATTGTAGTTCTAATTACGTTAGTAGTTCATTCGTTACAAGCACTCAATCATGGTCTATGTTATAAAATAGATAATAATCATTTCTAGCTGCCTTGAACTTGTCTAAGAAAATAACAAGGTCCTATACTGAAAGGATTTTAGGGTATAATTTAGTGTTTTATGATCCGATATAAAATACCAATTACAAAAGGTAATCTGGCAAGATTTGTTTTAAACTGTTAAATATTCACTAAATTGTTAAAAATGGGCTTCATATTTATCCAGAGGTCATAATAGAGTTATCATTGCATCAGTTGAGACGTTTCCGTTCTCCAACATTTAAATTTTCAACGTGTGAATAATTTAGAGAAGTTGGGGAATGGAAGACTCCTAATTATTGAGAAATTACT